>CACVKI010145540.1:87206-197001 GCA_902732785.1 Trichogramma evanescens | reverse complement strand
TGTAAACTTCAAAATAAAGAACTAGACACTTTTATTTGTGATTGATTAACCTCACTGCTTCATCGAGCTACATCGAGATACATAGTCGGTTGCAAAGTGCACGCGATAAAAACATTTTTAATCATGGAGGAAGTTGACAAGTTAATCATTCGTTATACTGCTCAAAATCCGTTTATGTACGATCCCGCATTATCTTCAGAAAATATTGGTACTCAAATATTTGAATTTTATTCAAATTTGCAGTACAAAATTTTTCAACAATTACAGGTTAATTTATCAAGTAAGCACTCTATTATTTTTATCAATGTTTTAATTATTATTTGTCCTTATTAAATTTTTGAAACCTGTAACTTTTTTCAGTTCAAGAAATTGAAAATCAATGGAAATATCTAAAAGACAGTTTTCAGAGGATACATTCAAAATTGGCAGCAGGACAGAATATATCTTTCTTCGAAGAAAAAATGTACAGGCAGCTCTTCTTTTTGAAACCGTTTATACATCAGGTGGTAGAAGATAAAAAAGTGGGAGCCAAGCCTTTCGTTAATAAAATAATTAATCAAGAAATAGTGAAATCAATTCTCACTTTTTCTGTTTGTTCATTTATCACAATTACTCTCTCATACATTGACCAGATAAGGCATAAGTTTCTCATTCTTTCATTGTCCATCACGTTTATTTTGCTCCAAATGTTGCTCCAAGATGCACTTTCTAACTTACGGTATGGACGTACACGATATGAGGTTAATCGATCATAAGTTCTATTTTTTTTTTTGGAGTTTACACCCTGATTGCGCGCGCGCGCGTTGCGGCGCTAACGCGACGCGCAAGAGCTATGTACAGACGCCCTAAGCAACTTGCGCCGCACGCGGCAGCACACTACCGCTCGTCGGTGTTGCCGCCATGCATGCGGGGAGTGCAACCAACTTTCCAATTATTCACACCGTATAAGTATGTTTAAAACAGCGACCTTAAAAAGTCTATAAAAGGGCCTCTAAAATATCTAAAATGACCTCGAGAAATACACATTCCCTATAATATTTTAGAGGCACTTCTTCAATCACAGGTTTAGTATACGAATTCTAACGTGAATAATTTGGCAGTTGGCTGTTCTCGCCCACGTCGGTAACGCGGACGTATAGTCGTCGAGCAGTGAATCCCCCAGTAGAAATTTGGCCAAGTTTTGACCGCAAGTTTTAGCATACATGAAAAATTATTATTCATCTCTACGTACTCTACAATGAAATAACAACCCGAAAGGAAATCGTGGTGTAACATACGACAATTCTAAATTGGTCTTCAAAAACGACTTCGCATACGATTTGCACAACTACCTACAAACATCAATGCGCGAAGTAAACAGCAGAGATAAGATAGAATACACGCATGCGATCGTCGAACGGTCGAGCGCGACTTTGCAAGAAGATAACTCAGGTCTGCGTTCGCACTTTTGAACAGCAGTTTGAGAAAACTTATTAAAATAGATTAGCTTTTGACCAATTTTAACTGCTAATATCATGTCGACTTTTACCTGTTTTGAATTTTTGCAATATATCAGGAAGGTTTTGAAAAATTGGAAAATATAAATTAACAATGGCTCATTCATTGACATAATTGTAATATGAAACAATAGCCATGTTACATATTGTCACATGATGAAATAATCGTATAAAAAGTGAATTAAAATTTTGCTACGAGCAATTCATGATTATATTCTCGACATCTCCAATGGGAGAAAGTCTACATAAGCTAACAAGATGATCGAATCAAGCCCTAAAATATTCCTAGCAGGTTTCTCACTGGACGGCGTGACGCTGCAAGTACCGATCTATACTCACATCCGACTCGTGTCGCGCGCCATGTACGAGACGGCGCGTAGACGATCGAGTAACGTTTCTTTTTGTACATATATGAAGAAATGGTCTTGTACTTCCGAAAAAAGTGTAAGCGTGCGAAAGTTTTGATAAAAGCCAAAAGGGAATAGTTGTTAGCCGCAAGAACGAGCGATTCATGAAAGTTTCTACGTTTCTTGCCTCCTTCTTCTATCTCGAAATTCGTAAATTCGGTGCGAATCAACGACTGCAAGTATAAAAGTCGCGAGCCGGAGTTAATCGAGAAACAGTTGGCATCGAGTGATTTTAACGATATCTAGTCGTCCGATCGTCCATCATGTTCGTCAAGGTAAAATAATCATAAGAAAAAATGTATGCGGGATAAATAGTGTAAAGTGTAAACTTTGTCGTTTGTGTGCTTAGTCGAGCTTGTTGATTTGCTGCACTTTGGCAATTATGGGGGCCGAAGCCCGAGTCGTCGTCGACAGCAGCGGTAGCAGCAGCTACGGGGCACCGGAAGTCGCGCCGCCGATCAAGACCAGCAGCTCCGACGCCACCGCCGAGAAGTACCATCCAGGCCAGGTGATCGACGTCCTCTACACCGAACTGGATCCAGCCCAGCAGCAGCAGCAGTCCCAGCGTTCCCGCGATCAGCCTCAGCTGCTGGTGGCCCAGGCCAGTTACGCCGTGGCCCCGGCACCCGGTGATCGCGAGCCCAGTGAGCAGCAGCAGCAGCCACAGCCGTTCCTGCCCAGAAGCTATGCCGTCGCGTCCAGTCCGCTGCAGCCGATCACCAACTATCCTCCTCCACGCGCCACTAATAATTATGACTATGTTCAACGGACTCGCAGTACTCCTTATAGTTCTCATTACAGTCCCACAGGGATTTCAGGCCCTCGGCCCACTGGTCCACCACCACCACCAGCAGCCAACTCGGAGCTTTACTACCAGCAGCGAGAGCAGCGAGTTCAACCGAGTGCCGCTGGGCCACAGCAAGTTCTGTACTCCCAGCTGCAAACCGACGCCTATTTCCCGGCAAACCAATGGTCTCCAGCTGCTCCAGTCTTGTCTCACGCGAGCTTCAATTTGCCTTCGCGCGCTTCCTTCTCCCGTGCTCGATGCTTGTCGTAGTGCATTACCTGATTTGATTGTTGCTTTTGTAAATAACTGCGTCCTCTTGTCATGTTGCAATCATCGCGAGCCTAACTAATTCTTTCGTTCAACTTTCATTCGACATTCAAATTTCCAATCAAACTCCAATCACCTAAGAAGTCAACTAACTATTCATCCCTCTTTGTCATTTAAGTAATTCATTAAATCACTCATGTAATTAACAGTTTTGTAAAACGGTTATATTTAGAATAAACCGCAGCAATGCGATTATCGTGTATTATGCAGGTTAGATCGTAAAAGAAAGACATCAAAGCTTGTAATCAAAATAACATTGTAATCAGAATAACATTGTAAAATATTGTATCAAATTAACGTACCCGGTCTCTTATGAATTTGAGGTTTTCTCATTGTTAAAAAAAACAATGTAATGAGAGTTTATGCATGTGCCACTGCAACAAGACACAACGCATTAAACATTAAAAATGATGCGAAAAATTACTTTCAAGTGACAACTTCGAACTAATGCCAATGCATACAAATAGCAGAATGAACTCTAGCGTTTAGCGCCCTCTAGGTTATTTTGAAATTTTCTGTTATGTTATGTTTATCGTGGACGCTGTCTGCAGGTGTTATCTCAAGCCGCGGCATATTTATTGTCAAGTTTTTGTGTACAGGATTGTATGTTTTTATTGTTTGACAGCTGAAAGCAAACTTGACATCTAAATACTTTCCCAATTATGGACTCAATTAGAGAGGCAAGTTAAATAAAATAATATTTCGACTCGTTTTATTCATCACGTAATTGTAAAGTACTGCAATTTTCATGCAATAAAGCATAATGTTTTGTTTAACATAAACTTTAATGTCAATATCCCTTTATAATCAGTTATTCCTATGATTAGTTTTTACTATTTTATAAACATCTTTTTATCCTTTTATAATCTCTTTTAAAATTTAAATATAATTTACTTGCAGGCAGACAGCATTCTTAGTAATATTTCTTCTATTCCTGCAGAATCTAATCACGAAGATTCAGATCAAATTATTAAGCATTTATTAGATGCAGTTTCTGATATTAATACTGAAAACTCTAGTCTTGGAAATGAAATTATCGAGTTACTCAATGCGTTCAAGTTTGACGTCAAGTCTATGTCTGCAGATCTAAAAGATAATTCACAGACAGCAAGTGCTATTTTGAAATCAGAAGGCCTATCTTCCATTGATAACAATGCACTGAAATTGTGTATGGAAAAGAGGAAAGTTCACGAGCAGATGAAAGCCAGGGAAGAAAGATTATTTAAAGCAAAATATAATGCAGCTTTTGCTAAATACAACACGTTACAAGAGAAATTGAATAAAATACAAGAAGAAGTAAAACAAATTGAAACTAATTTGCAATTAAAAAGTTCTCAAGATGAAAATGCAGAATCAGTTAGAATTTTATGGTCAAATCGATTACTTGATTACAAAAGTGCCATTGCAAAATTGGAAGAAGAATTAGAAGCAATACAATTTCAAGACATTAGAATCGATGAAACTTTAAAAAAGTCTTCACTTCTATTGGATAAAGTTAATGATCTTGCTCAATTAAATAATGAGCTAGAAAAATATGAAAATCTACCTACTAATTTGTTGCAGGCAAAATATGTTTTAGAAAATAAAAAACGTGAGTTGGAAGAAATTGAGAATTTGATACATGATAAAATGAACAATTAGAAATACGTGTAAAAAGATTCAACCTTTAATTAAATAATACTGAATTATTCTTCATGGTATTAAGCTATAATAACCACTGTGTTCTGTTAACAGTATAATTTAACAAGTTCTTCTTTCATTTTACATAATGAAAATATATTTTTATACATAGTTTTGAAAATTAACTTAAAGTAATAAATATTTATAATATATTTACAAACGTCTTTCACTTTTAACCAATCTGTTATTAAATTTAGATTAAAAGCCATATTTTGATCTACATTGTTGTCTAGCACTTTTATTGTGGGCCCACTGATTTTTAAGCTCCAATTCCATAGCTTTTGCCTGATGAGCCAAATATGTAATTTGATGTTTCTTCTTGGATGCACCTCCTGGACCAGAATTAGCAGATACAGGTCTAACTACTTGTTCCTCAGTAAGTGCTTTCACAAGCCATTCTCTTTCATCTGGTTTCATATCTTCTCCATTGATTTCCACTATATCAACATTACTGAATTCTTGTTTTCGTTTAACTCCCCTTTTACCACATAAGTATTCAATAGCTTTATCATCAAAAGCTACATTGCCCTCTTGATCAACATGATATTCTTGTTCAGGTATTGGTAGTTTGGGACCAAATTCTACTTTATTTTTCAAAATTATTTCTTCCCTTGGTAAATTCATAACGGTACTGGTTAACAGATTACCAGGCTGTTCAGTGTGCTGAGTCCTAGCATTTTCTTCAATCATTTCATTGTGATTTGCAGTACTTATTCCAGCCATTTCATTGAGTTCTTCAGTACTAATTGGTTTTAAATGTTCGTCAGGTATTTTTGAAGAAGAAGATAATGAAAAGAAATCCATCCCAGTTGAAGAGCTACTACTTGTACTTTCTTTTACATGCAACTCATCTTTCTCATCTTTTTCTTCTACCTCTTCTTCATCATTTTCAGAATCACTGTAATAACAAGCCAATGACGATAATGAAGAGGATGGTTGACTGACTACTACAGGAGCTTCTGGTTTCTTTTGAGTAAGAGGCACAGCAGATTTTGTCACTTGGCTAACAATTGGTTTAGTTGGAACAACTTTGACATTATCTGTAGATTTTTTTGTTAAAACATGTGGAACAAAAGAGTTCTTTTTCCCTAAATCCGCAGCACTTTTAGGTGGTGGCAAAAGATCTAGTAATCCACATCTTGTCTGAAATTAATAGTTCAATTCACATGTAAATAATAGCTCTGATGCATTAATGCAACTGTAAGCTATGTTAAAAAAAAAATTGTAAATATTACCTTAGCTGGTTCTCTCTTCGTTTTTTTCTTGTGAAGTTCTTCTTCGAGGTCTGCAAACTGCAAAAGAAAAATCAAAAAATTACAGGACAATGATGCATTTTATATCATGCAATGTGAAAATAATTAATACTGAAATGGTACTCACATCTGATAGAGAAGGTATGTGTATTTTTACAGAGCTTTTTTCTTTCTTGGGTAGTTTTCCGTCCATTTTTCTATGTAAATTGAAAGAAACTTGGATGTTACAATTGTTTTCGTCGTTGTTGTTGTAGTTGAAGCTTTCAAAACAAGTTTTGTATTGACATTTAAGCCTTGACTAGGTTAATTTTCTGTGAAAGTCAAAGCATTTACAGAAACACTGTATGGGAACTCGAAACTGACATCAAACTGCTGCAATGCGCAGACTGCTATACTTTACCCCTCTCCAGGTCCGATGACATCAGAGAAATAAGGTGTTTCTGCAATGCTGAGCGCTGCCAGTGAATCCAATGTCAATCACATACACGCGGTAAAGCTCAATCTTACGACGCAGTAGCAACGCCAAACTAAAGCTGTCACCATATGTCGCATTTCAAATCAACTCTAAGTTGATATCTACGCATGGCGTTGTTAAATGAAATCGCTCAATTTTTGAATATGGAAAGTAATGAATAAATGTACAGATCTATAACTGTATCTTTTGCTGTTGAATAAATAAAAAAATAATTTGACCATACTATAGATTATCATAATCATTCAATAAGGTATTATATTAGTTTAAAACAGCTGTTACAACAGTCCGAAGAGTTATTGTATCAATGAGTGTCATATAACTTCCTCACATAGTCCCATTAAACGAGAATTTATTTGATTAATAAGTTTCATTTATTTACCACAAGTAAATATAATTACTACTAAGAATAATATGCGCATGATAAAAGAGTTCAATATTGCTTCGCCAGATCACTGTAGTTTACCGTCGAGTGCATGCATAGTTAAAAAATGACTTGGACACACGTTGATACATCCAACGGATGCTTCGAAAATTTATTCGTGAACACTTGTCAAGCGTCGTTTTTGACTCTTTTGGCGTTCATCACTCAGAATTTGAACAGTTCAAACGACGATCCTTTTCGACGACGTCAGATAAATCACAGAGACTCGGACACTTACGACTTTATCGTGGTCGGAGCCGGAAGTGCCGGCTGTGTATTGGCCAATCGTCTGAGTGAAATTAAGCAATGGAAGGTTCGCAAATTGTAAAATTACATTCATCCAGTGCTGCAACTGCCGAGAAATTTCTCACTTTTGCAGATTTTATTGCTCGAAGCCGGTGAGGAGGAGCCAAAGGTGGCCGAAGTTCCTGGCCTCATGTCCGTGTTGAGCAAGAGTAGCATCGACTACGACTACAAACTTCAGCCCGAGTCGTCGGAACTCTGCCAAAATCATCCGCCCGCCTGTACCGAGCCCAGGGGAAAAGTCATGGGCGGCACGAGTACCATCAATGGTCAGGCCTACGTCCGCGGCAGCAAGCATGACTACGACAATTGGGAGAAACTCGGCAATCCCGGCTGGGGCTGGAGCCAAGTTTTGCCCTACTTCAAGAAGTCGGAAAATTTGATGCAGGTACATTTTTTTTTCATTTTCAAATCTTTAACGTTTGTGAACTATTCTATCGCGTAATTATTTCCACGACAGAAAGTACCATTTGGAGATCCCGCCGATCACGGAACTGGTGGTTACTTGAGTATCGAGTTCGCGGACGAGGATAAAAATATAAACAGCATCATCGATTCTCTGAAGGAGACAGGTTTCAAAGAGGTGGATTACAATTCCGGAAATCCATTGGGCGTGGCGAAGTTGCAATACACCATGAAAAACGGGGCTCGACAGAGCACCAATACGGCTTTCATTCGGCCGATTCGAGGACAGAGAAAGAATTTACACGTACTGACCGGAGCTCAAGCCACACGAATCATCATAGATCGGGACACGAAAAGAGCTACCGGCGTGGAATACGTCAAGGCTGGTATCAAAGAAACGCTGAAAGTTTTCGCCAAGAAGGAGGTGATAATTTCGTGCGGGGCTATCGATTCCGCCAAACTTTTGATGTTGTCCGGCCTGGGTCCTCAACGAGAACTGAGTAAACACGGGATAAAAGTTATAAAGAATCTGTCGGTCGGTAGAAACTTGCAAGAGCACGCGGGCACCACACCGATTGTATTGAGTCTTAAAAATAAACCACCCACGGCTACTTCCTTTCAATTTGCCAATCTGAGAAAAGAAGATGTGAACGAATGGATCGCCAAAAACGCAGGTCCTCTGAGACAACCAGGCTTATTGGGCGCGGTGTCTTTTCTTCGGACTCGATTTGAGAAGCATCCCGAAGTACCCGATGTACAGGTTCATTTCTTGGCGACCGTCGACGACGATCAGGTGTCTGGCGACGAGGAAAAACCAACTTATCAATCCTTCTCCAACTACAACCAGATAGCTATGTATCCTCTTCTGTTGAATCCCAAAAGCCGAGGATGGATAGAATTAAATCGAACCGATCCAACGTTTGGTAAGCCTCTGATTTATGCTAATATATTTACCGATGCTCGGGACGTTCAAACGTTGAAGGAAGGAATACGTCTGGCCACAAGACTTATTAAGACTCAATCGTTTAAAGAGAGCAATTTTACCTCTGATAAACCACCGCTTCTTGGTTGCAAGAATGTGATAGCCGACGATGACAAATTCAACGAATGCCTGATAAAAAAATATCATATGCCCATTTGGCATCCAAGTGGAACCTGTAAGATGGGACCAAAGACGGATGTTAATGCAGTAGTTGATTCAAATCTCAAAGTTCATGGTATAAAAAGTTTAAGAGTCATAGATGCATCTGTAATGCCATTAATTACGAGAGGAAACACCAATGCACCAACCATTATGATTGGTGAAAAAGGAGCAGACATGATAAAAAATGATTATCGTTAGAGTCGATCCATTTTTAACCATTGGTTATCAATGCAGTCGTGAAGTATTTATCAGAATTAGTAAAGATTAACCATTTTGATTTTTTGTGATATTCATATTTGGTATATTCGTAATACATATCGAGCAAATTTTTTGGATTTTTGTCTGCGTAATAGCATTTATTTGAACATTTATTTGAAAATGATTATAGAAGATATAAAGTGTACAGTGTAGTTAAATTACACTTGAACTTATTGAATTTTAAAATAATTTTAATGGTGATGATAAAATATGAAAAAATAACCATCTAAATATTTGCAATTTTTGTTTTAATTAATGATAAGTAGCCAATTAGATAAATAGGTAACTTATCATTCAGGTATATTGTGCACTGTAGTATAGTTGTATGCACAATTGCATACTTTTTTAAAAGGAATATTCTCTGCTAAAATAATATTTTTTTTAGATACGCGTGTGCTGCAATTAGATTCCGATCAAATTAACTGAAATGTTTAATCTTTCAAATCACTCTCATTATGCTGTCAACTTTGCCTTTGTTATTTTTAACTTTCATTTTTTGCAAAAATCAAAGCTTGAAGTAGTTGATTTCTTATTTATCATATGATGATACAAATATTGGTGAAGATTTTATTGGTAAGAGAGTGGTTTTTAATCGTAGTTTTTCGATTATTTATTCTTGAAAAAAGGAAATCAATCTGTTTAAATGATTATTTTTAAATGTATTGATTCTGAAGTCATTTTAAATTAAAGCAAATATTAAAACATAACAGTTAAACATAGATAAATTAGTGTGTGTCGATGTATTCAATTTCATGGTTTAAAAAGAATGATCCATTACTTTTGCATACTATTACATATTATTTACATGTATTGTAAATTGTAAATCCTAAGTTAGTTTGACTAACTTATAATCTATTTTGTACGTCAGTGACCTCAACATTTGGTAAGTTATCGGCAGTCAAATCTTTCAGAGAATCTGCACAGTTATCGATTCTTTGAATATATTTACACTTGTCATATAAGTTGCGTCGAAGTTAAATTCTCTACTCGATTTCGGCTAAAGATTTTGATATCACAGAGCTGACATCTCATTATAATTATCGTGAATATCTAGAATAATTATTATTCAATTTCCTTATATTAGATATTTTTCTACTTTCACGTGTTATTGTGCAAGGGTAATTTCCTATTTTTTTTCAATTCATCTCTTATGAGCGAAGCCAATCGTTCCATTGCCTGCAAAAGATAAAAATCATTGATAATCACACATATGTTTTGGGAGGAAATCGTTTGGTAAAATCCATCATCGCGTTGAAAAAGAAGCTTACCAAATTCATTTCTTTGTAGGAGGCTCGAGCGAAACTCGCCCTGATGGCGTTACAGGGCTGCGTCGCGTCGACCATGAAGGCGGCACCCGGAGCCACGAGGACTCCGTGAACGATTCCTCGGTGCATGATCATTTTCCATGTGTCCTTTATTTCAGGTACTCTGAGCCATAAAAACAAGCCGGCGCTAGGAACATTGAATTCGACCAAGTCTCCCAAGTGTTCGCGAGCTAATTGAACAATCGTGTCCCTTCGATCTTTGTAAAATTTACGTATTTTACGGTAATGATCCATCATTTTGTCGTAGCCCCAGCTTTTCAGTAGTTTGTACAAAATTACCTGTAAATGTAAGATCATTTTATTATTTCTATACTTCTTAATCATGGAAATTACTCAAAAATATTATAATTTGCATTATTCAAAAGTTTGTAGATCGTTGAAATGTAATTATTTCAGCGAGATAACTACTAATATCGATGCAGAATTTCGAGTTAAATTGCACGAAAGTATTTAGCATTAAAAATTAAGTAAAGTCATTAAACGAGGAAGAAAGGTAGGCGTTCAAATAAGCTTCTTGAATTGAGTCCGCGCTGCACAAAGAAATTACTGCGACTAAATTAAGGCGCATTGAAAGGAATCAGGTATTAGCAGCGAGCGATTTGACTAACCTGCGAGAGAGTCGGAGCGTGCAAATGACTACTTTGCATGTGAAGCTCGAAACTCTGTATAAGCTGAGCCGGCGCCGTGATTATTCCTACTCTCAAGCCGCTGCTCAAAACCTTGGAAAACGAGTCGACCCTTATTACGCGACCCTCGGTGTCGAGCGACAAGAAAGATCGAGGCGCTTCCTGCGAAATTCACAAGCAGAGTTTAACTCGATTATTTTCCAAAGTTTCGGCTGGAAATAGTGCACGATCCTGTATAGAAAATCCGAGGCGCACTTACATCGGTAAAGTACAAGAAGTGGTAGGGATCGTCGTCGAGAATGAGAAAGTTGTACTCGCAGGCGATCTTGTAAATGTCGAGGCGCCTCTCGAGGCTCATCACGGTGCCCGTCGGATTGTTGCCGGTCGGATTTATGTACATGAGCTTGGGCATCGTCAGGCCCGCCGCCACCCTCTCCTCGAGTCTCTGGCGCAGATTTATCGCGCTCATGCCCTCCTCGTCCTCGTCGATGAGGATGAATTCCGGCTCGTGCGGTGCGATCTGCGCGAAAAGTCGGTAAAAATTAGCTGCAATGAATAATGTGATATTTAATTAGTACGACGGGATAGCTTACCACCACGGTGACGCCTGGATAGAGAGGATTTTGCGTTATTATCGGCTCTCCAGGCCCGACTATAGCTTCGAGGACTTTGCTGCACCCGTCTTGGCCGCCCGCGACCACGATCATCTCGCGATTTTCCCAATTCGGTGGCATGTGAGCTTTTCTTTGGAATTCTCTGAAAGCCTACAAACAAAACACACACATTTCATTTAGTCTTTTTCTATTATTTTAAGCTCGATTTATGGAAATTTAAGCGTCACGAAAAATTTACTTGTAGGAGCGGGGGATATCCTTGGCTTGGTATGTACTGAAGGGCAGCACCCAGTTCTTCACCCTCGAGCACGAAATCGGTTCCATCGTTGAGTTTAATCGTCATCTCGGTGAATGGAAACATTTCTTCGTTTGGCATACCTTCGGCCAGAGAGATGACGCTATTGGAAGCCGAATAGGCCATTTTTGCTGCAAACAACGGGCTCACGATCAATTTTTGATTCTACGATCATCCCACGAGTACAAACACAATTTCGCACGTTTAAAAATCACAATTTTGAGCTCAGCAAAATCAACTTTATTATACTACGATGACGTGTAAAAAATAACTCAAAATGAATCGAAAATTCAGCATATGATAAAAACTTACTCAGTTCCCTCGTTGCAGCCGTGCGCCTTCGTTTAGATAGATGGGTTCTAAATTGCGTGTAGTCAATCTTGAACATGTCTTTTCTGCCGAACTTATGCATCTTGGTATAAAATTCAAAAACCAGTGAACAAAATACAACGAAATAAAGAATCAGTCAACGTCCTTATTTTCGATCTGCTTCGCTTCGAATCACTGAATTGCTGTTAAAATTATATTTTTTATAATCTTCACAGCGCAATGTTTGGACAAGAAATTATGATCGAATGTTAATTTGAGTCAGTCAAAGTGTAAATATACGGTCTCTTGTGGAGCACGAGCAGAACTGTGTACTAAAGAATGTTTGAATACATACTAAGATAGCGGGAGGCTCGCGCGGGCTTTTATATTTAACCGATACGATAGTTAAATTGCGTCAGATAGTAATATGTATCCCTAATCGTATCACGAAATTTTTGACTCGTTTGTTGCATTCTCTTCAATGTCCGTTTAATTCTCTTTTTTAAGATGCTCTATAAAGCTTTCCGGATTCTCAGATTTAATTCTCTCGATAGTACATTCGTCTAATTGATCATTTTGACTAATTCAGTCAGTGGTGCAATCTGATTTAGTGCTAAAAAAGTTTTAACTTCTTCAAATAAAATGATATCGATTATGTTAAATAAATTTATTGAATATTCTATTAACATACATTAAAGGATTGATGTCTGAATTTACGTTTGAGTTCAAATTCGAAATTTATTATTTACGCTGTGATAGCTGCGTCCGTTTGACATCACTCGTATACACACAGGTCCTGAACGATGGTAAACAATTCTTATTTATACACTCTAATAAAATAACAATAATAATAGCCACCATAACGTTCACATATTACGTGAAATATACAAATAATTTAACAAGTTATAGAAATTTCACACGAATAATTTTTATTTCTAACAAAACAAAATTTTTGTTTTCCGATAAATTAAAATCAACTTACTACTTACTGAGAAAAAAAAGTTGACTTCAATTTAATTGATCATTTATTGGTGGATTTTATAAAAAGTATTAAACTAAATTTTTTGTACAGAGATGGTCCACACAGGTGTTACAGTTTCTTTTATATTATTCTGATTTTCAGATTGTTTGGTCATGAAAACGCACGACTCGCTAAGGTCAAGGCAACTTAAGGTCGCTTACGTTATTTCCCTGCTGATGCAAACTCGCATCATCGTTTCGTCGTTCATGTTCTAATTTTTCGTTGCCACTGTAAAAAACGCTGCATAATTTCATGACATTACGCATCCGTCAATAAATGGGAGAAAAATTGAGTTTTCACAAACGACTGACGAAAGATCCTCTCTTGAGCACGCGAGATTTTTGTAATCACGTGCTTACACTTGCTTAGTCCGACAAATGATATCAAGAAGTCTGATGCAACTGGGAAAAAATCTTCTCGTGTACTACCAAATTACAGAACTCTGAATCTCGAAGTTGAATCGAAGTATGATATAATGACTGACAAAATATTGAAAAATATTTATTGTTTTGTAAATGAGATGTAATTGTACAATTTTCATCTCTTTACTCTGAATGATAAGGTAAAAACTCATACTGAATTGTTTTACCGGATAAATTAACTGGGTCAATGATCGAAATGAGAAAAACTTTCTTTATATTTTTATCGAGTTCAAAAATGAGTTCATACTTCAAAGGATTTCGTATCATAATATTTAAACATATCATCGAGGTATTATCGTTGAGTAACTGGACACATCGAAAATTTGAAAATTTATTATTACAAAATTGAAAATTTACAACATTCACTGTTTGATTTTTGTTGTCAAATTATCTTTGTTATGAAATTAATCTTTTTTAATAATCAGAAATTCTATCATTATTACTACTGTTATCGTAGCAAGCTACGCATGGCCAAGTTTATGCAACGCTATGTTATGCACTTTTCACATATCAAAGTGTAGACTGCATCGAAGTGTAAGAAACGCAAAGATGGGCACGATTTACTTCACCCGGTATCCTTATCCAGAGCGAGGGAACTCAACATTTAGGTAATTTGTTGTTGCAAGCTATTTCCAAGTAAATCAATTAGGACTGATCAACCTCCGGTCCAATTAAAATTTTTCGAAATTATTCGATTTTAAGAATTATATTTACCACTTAATTGCTATGACTCTCAACTTGATGGGTTTTATATATTTCATGATAGTCAATACGAACGAATTTACATCGATTCTGCAGATTGTTTCTCGGTAGCAATAAAAATTCAAATCAATCCCTAGACAGATTGGCTTATTAAAATTAAATGCCATTAAGTGGCCAAAAACTCATTTACTTCGATGTTTTTTTTAAATTCAAAAAGTGTAAAAAGTGACAGGACGGGATGAAAGTTTTTTTTTTGTGCAAATTTTTGTGACAATTATGTCGATGTCCGAGTAGTAGTCTTGGGAGCGATTGCGTCAAGTGTAAATACTGATAGAGATATTTTTCAACAAAATAAACGGAATCGCGAGTAAAATAAAGTGCAGATAATCGAAATCTGAAAGAAGTAACGATTCTTCACGGACTCGCACGTATGCATAAAAGCGGAAACGTCGTTGGTGTGACGCGCGCTCGTTGCGAGTATTTTCCATGGGTAGGGTACATCTTACACCGAATTACATTACATGCGTTTGAGTGCAGTGTGGCGCAAGTTCCGGAATGATCGGCGCTGCATAAGAATCTCTCGTGCTCGTCGACGCGTCGTCGCGCAACAACATCGACTCTCGGGAGAAAAACAAATCCAAAGAACAGCGATAATAATAGGAAAGTCAATTGCGATACGTCGTCGGGTGTACATGCACGCACATAATACAAATGTTTGCAGCAATTGACCGATGATGCTGCTAATGATGCCGATGATGATTACGCGCACGCCCCGTCCTACCCTCGCGCTTCGCATATTATACGGCATCGTATGTTTTCATTGTCATATCTCTTTACTCGACTGCAGCTCGTATACACACACACACACACACACACATGTATAGCTCTTACGATGCTCGGCTCGAGGAGCAAATGACGTCAGCGAGATAGCGGCGCAGAGGCGTGTGTTTGTCCACCAGCACGAGCTTACATACTTCGTTTTTTAAGAACTCGACATTTGTTTTTAGACTCGCTCAGCTCATGAATAACAATGTGCAGCTCGCGCAGTCTAATCGGTCACTCGCGAGGCTCGTATTTTACGATATATTTATATTGCATCTTTTTTTTTCGGGCGTTCAATTTTAAGCATCGATTCCACTCAGCCGACGATGGCTGTGGCGGCTATCTGCGCTGCATAAATCAACTTGTTCACACAATCTGCGAGCATCTCGGAGTTTATATATTATGTATACCACCACCCGATTGATGCACATTTTTTCCATGCAATATTTACATTGGCACATGATAAAATCTTTTATTTGACAAAGGCGATTGTGTATGTATATATACGTGAATCTCGAGAAATGTATTGACGCGCGAGCGAGCGGCTTTATTTTTCTCGTAACCCGCTGCTGCTTATAGCACCGACAACTATGTGTGTTTTCGATGCATCCATCAAATTCGCACTATAATCGACGAGTTTTCTTTTTTATCGCGTTCGTCGAATATTCGAATGGAAAATTCGCGTACTGTATCAATCATACAATGTATAGTTACCAATTTTCGTCGATAATTAATGGCTTTGTTTAACCGTATAATGGAAATAATTTTTGTTCCATCGAAATTTGTGTATTAACACAAGTACGAACGAACTCAGGCGAATTAATATCCACATTTTGCTGATATTTTTTTTTTATCGTCGATTATCTATGTACTGAATGTCAGTCACGAACGTATATATAATTCTCATGAAATTAGCGCACGTAAATGATAACAGAGATATTGCGAAGGGTTATTTATTGAAGATCAATAAATAATAATATGCGGGGAACGTGAAAATGTATTAGCCGAAAAATTAATGATCACGAGTAAAAAATGTACTCGATACGAGCAAAATAAAGACTGTTTATTTTTCTTTTTCAGAATTCGTATACGTGTGCGAAGGCGTTGACTTTTAATGAAAATATAGCATCCGGAATTTCACGATTCGATCGCCGAGTCTTTGGAAAGGCGTGTTGCGCGCAGAGACGTATAGTTGTCGAACGTCTTTCGAAAAAGCTAGTGCGAAGTCAATCGAATTAATTATCCTCGCAGACACGAAGTAATGAGTCGACGACTCGAGCCAAGGCGCAGCAATCACGAAAAAAAAGTTCAACAGCAGCAGCAGTAGAAAAAGCTATCGAGTTGGTCCATAAACAAGGCGAATTAAAAGGCAAGAAGCGTCCGCCTCTCGCACCTTCGGAGCATGCCGACTACTCGTGCGTGGGAGGGTGGGGGAGAGGCCGAAGATACCGGAAGGGCAAAAACTGGCCAACCCTCCTCTTCCTCCTCCTTTTCCCATCAACGTGTATACACCTTCTCCTTCACGACTCGAGCTTCTCAAAGCCTTCTCGTATAGTTAGACTAAAGCAGCCGCCGCCGCCGCCGCCGCCGCTGCTGCAGAGACGGAGAAACGCGACTTAACGAACGGAGAAGTTCATTAAAAGCGAAAACGACGTTAGCCGGAGCTAAAATTACCTTCCGATTTCAGATGCGCGTACTTCTCTCTCTCGCTGTGTACGTGTCTTCTTTGACTTTGCAGGCGCATAGTGGTATTGCGCGAGTTTGTCTAAGACCATCGAAAGTCCCGCGCACACCTTTTTTTTTCATTCAATGCTCAAGTTAACTTGACTTGACGCGCGCGTTAACTTTTAAATTAATTACCACTCGCCGATGCAACCGTTTTTTTCCTCTCTTTCTCTCTCTCTCTCTCGTTGCTGCGCGACAATTTCTGATTAATTTATTCAAGCGTGTTTCAAAGGGCAATGGCACAGCGCGTCTTGGAAATTGTAACAAAAAATTACACTGACTCGGTCAAAATTAACTGATTAAACAGTGTATATAAAAAATCCGACGCTTATAGATTTGCAATCTCAGCGAATTTACACGCGTATAATTTAACAAAGCTATTAGCTTGCTGGAAAACAAGTTCGTTTAAGGAAATTTTTATATTTTAGTAACGATGGACCATTGATTGTACAATTATGGGTTTTAACCGGCTTATCAGAGCATCACGAATAAATTACACTAAAAATTACCCGTCAATTTCAAGTACTTTTAATGACCTTTTATCTTACATTTCATTTAAAATTACAAAAGGTACTCTCAAAAACCATAATCATTTCTGTGTGAAGAAAGCTTTGAAGTCAAGACTTGAAAAAACTTTTGTTATTGTATGAAATTTAATTTCGATAATCACATTCAAAGTAACGCATTATGAAAAATATTTTGAAAATACAAAACTTTAATTTATTTTGAACAATGAAGTCTAGTGCGTGATAAATTCCATGTATTTCGCCTCTTTTTCAGGTTCGCAGTAGTTCCCAAGTTACCGCTAGATGGTGTATGGCCGATTGTACGGTAACCGAAAGAGAAAAAGCAAAGTTTGAGCATTAAGTAAAAACAATCGCAATACTTGCTTCCAGATTTCATGTATACGTGGCGAAGAATAAATATACGATTAAGTTGGGATCTAGAATTTCTCTGCCTCGATTATGAACTACTTGAGAAATTAATGAAATTTCAAAATCATCAGGCCAGGCAATTTGTAAAGCCAGGCGTAACGCGGAGAGCACGAATGTCTCACAAGATGAAGACAATCTCCCGAGAGGAGATGGCCTCTCTCCAAGCCTTTTTCCAATTTACTGAAGATCCATTTCCTATCGAAGCGAGCATCTCCGTCGATATATAGATATGCTTATAGAGGCACAATATCGAACATATAGCCATATCACGAAAGGAATCACGTCGAGTGCGATGAGCGCAAAAAGAAAAATGAAATTAAAATTGATTACGTACCGGTATAAAATTCTGACTGGAATTTCCCAGAGATTCCATTCATTTGCAGGGATTTCGTGTGTGTGCGCGCGTAGCCGCGCTAAAGTGCCCGCGACGACGTAACGCCATTCGCTCGAGCTGGCATTTTATTTTCAACCATACTTTAATTTCAGCTCTGTTTAAGCTTATGAAAGTGTACTTTATTCTACAATTTTTATATTGGAAAATGGGGGTTTTCTACGGTTTTATTTATGTACGCACCAATAAAGTGTCAATCGATAAAGGAGTCACAACTTTTATTTACTCATTTTTTTCTCTCGACTTTTGCATTGCTTTCATGAGTCGTGATAATTTTGTTATGCGTACAGAGTGTTTTGCGGAAATGACGAATTACGCGTGAGCGTCATTAGTACATTAACAAAGAGAGCCTATATAGCCGCTGCTGGAATTGATTGCAGGAAAATTGTGCTTCCAAGATATATAGTGTATTTATAATTATCTGCTTTTTAGATTTGTTGCACTTTCGTTTCGGAGCTTTAAACGCGATAAGGCCGCACGCGCCTGATGCAAATTATCGTTTGATAATAGTATATAGTAAACACGCTCGATCTAAAAAAGAAGAAAAAAACCAAATAATTTTATCTTTCGTTAATTTTGCATCAGCTGCTTCGCGAGCGTTATATTGCATCGAGCGCGCGATGATAAGTCATTTTCAAGAGAGTCGAATTTGCATCTTTCATTGAGCTTTAAAAAATGAAAAATTGAATCGTGCTAGTGGATCGGTTTACACGCGTTACAGCGCCCGTTTGCGAGTAATATCGTTGGGGAAGAAATACGATCGAGATTTTTGGGGTTTGTAGCTGCGGCAATCGCTTTTACATGGAATTGATTCAAGCGGCGCTTCAACACACACACACACATTTCACTTACAGCAAGCTCGATTTATAAAGCACAACATATGCGAGTAATCAGTGTCGGAGGTGCGAGACGTCGTCTTTTGTCTAGATCGCTTTAGTATTGGGCCGTCTGCGGCAGCTCGTCGACAGCTGGTCCTCTCTCAGGAGAGCCTTGGCAAGGAAGTGGATGCCGAGGTGCGAATATATTCCGTCCCTAAGCGGTTGCGCACTCGTCAAGTTGCAGGAGAATTAACAGGTTTTCTCGGCCGAGTAGTGCAAGATCGTCACAATAATGCGTGTGTACGAGCTTCGAGAGATTTAAATTTTAACGCGCACAGCCCGGGACGAGCCTTGGAGCGTGTGCGCAGTGCGTGTGTGTGCGGTACAACAAAAGATTGGGTGAAAAATGGAAAGGCGTGAACCGTGTGTTGCGCGTTACAATGCTCGCATGTGTATAGATGCTTTGGACAGGCTGCGGGGAACCTCCTAATTGGCCAGACCGCACGCTGCGACCATTTTGTTCTCGCTGCTGCCGCTGCTTCTTCTTCTTCTTTGCCTGGGGTGTCAAAATACTGCTCTGCTCGCGACGCGACGCTGCACTCCCGATCTCAGCGCGTCTTACGAGGGATCGTGCACGCCACTCGAACTGTATATAATAGAGAGAGAAACTCGAGGACGTGTCGAGGATTAAACTCGATTCGTTAGAGCTCGTTTCTCTCTCTCTCCCTTCGCCACACGAAATAATGTATTTAGAAATTGCGCCTAGATCGTCCATGTACACACGCACACGTTTTTCAAGCTCATTATCCGGCAATATCCATGACACGCCGCAGCAGCACCCATTTGCGCGAGTACGAATTGCAGGCGTACATTTCACACCAGTCATACGAGAGCCAAACCTATAGCCGGAGAGGATGCTACGCACGACATAATTGCCAATTTCCATTGCTAAATTTTGTAATAAGTTTATTCGTTTTCGACGCACCTAAAGCGTCTGAGCATCTAAATCCTCGAACGAATTTTTTTTAGTAAATAGTATTCAACGGCTACCTACTTATCGTGTTTCATCGAGAGCTTCGCTATATATACGTTAACGCAGACACATCGTTATCTCAAAAGGTACGCTACGAGATGCATAACTCAACTTGCGGCTAATTCACGCTCGCGAGCTTACACTTTTTCAGTACAGATGTCGGACGAGTTGCGTATACCGAAGCTCGAGACTGTACGTGCGTACGTGTTTTCGCCAATTTGCCATTGGATCGACGATCGCGTCTCGGTGACACATTTTAGCTGCAACGTATCGTATCGTTAGCGGACCGAAAGGAACAAAAAAAAAATCGTTTACACCTTTGGCAAAAGGTCGAGTGGCTCTTTGCGGTGCGCAGGCATCACTTTAAAGTAGCTCGTACATTGTGTAAAGCCGTAAACGCGCCGAACCGACTGCACTCGTGGTATACAGCTTGGGCGTAGTTATTGTTCAGCGGCTCTGAGATATCTCACGATACAAATCGTATATGATATACGTCACGAGCTCGGCAAGCTCGACTGCAGCTATTCGTGTTTTCTCTAGCCATCGAAGCCCTAAAAGCATTTCTTTGTAAAAGCGCGTGTGTATCGGCATCGTACACACGCGTACAATCTAAAACTCTCTTTTTGCTTCACTCATAGAGGGCACATAAGCAATTGTCTCTATTATTTCGCAGCGCAAGTCGAGAGTTGGAGTAATCAGCTAAAGGAACGACTTTGAATTTCTCTCTCTAGAGCCTCGCGTCTCATCGATCGGCTGCGATATATAATCGTTGGCGTTTTATCACCGGGAAAAAGCTCTGGCAGGCTCAAAGACTATTATATAAGACGATGCTCGCGATCGATGAGCTGTCGCTATGCGCGCTGCGCTCCATTGAGAAATCGAGAAGTAATTAAATGAAAGCATTTGGCTGGCAGCGCAGTCTCGAGGAAGCTCGAGAGAAAGAGCGTTTGTGAGAGAGAGAGAAAGAGCAGCCTTTGCTCCTTGATGAGCCTCTTAACGAGATTCTGCTGGATTATCAGCAATTATCGAGGCTTCGAGCAACGCGTTAATTGCTTTATCCACAAACTGCCACTGCAAACTTGTATTCTCTCTCTCGCGTATTCCAGCTCGCTAAAAGGCATATATTCGCGGTTAAATAAGTTTGCCGCGCGGCGAGAAGAAAGAAGTAGAGGAGCTCGATGGGCCTATGGCAATGGCTTTGGCTTACTAGTAGCTCGTATACGTGCAGGCTCATCAACGCTAAGCGTCGTCGAATTCGTTTCCCGACTGCGAATCTCCGAGCGACTGAATTATCCAGCTTTTAATTCATCTCGCACTTAAATACATTACATTTTTTTCACCTTCGCTCTTATTCCGGTGAC
Source organism: Trichogramma evanescens (assembly GCA_902732785.1). Taxonomy (NCBI): domain Eukaryota; kingdom Metazoa; phylum Arthropoda; class Insecta; order Hymenoptera; family Trichogrammatidae; genus Trichogramma; species Trichogramma evanescens. The sequence continues at coordinate 175,646 of CACVKI010145540.1, read as the reverse complement.
TCGAGCATTCATCAATTTTAGGTACTTTTGTCTTGCGTGATAAAAAGAGCTACTTACGGCTCTGGCAAGCAGTAGCCAACTTATATTTTCCGCTCAGCTGTCGCGTCGCACTTATACGCGGCTAATTAAATTTTAGCAAGACTCGCAAGAGCTTGCAATAGAGGAAGAACTACGATAAAGTATGAGTGTGTATGTGGGAGGAAAAAAGAGACGAATTGTGTATAGGCCGGGGCGCTTGCGCAGACCACCACCACCACCCAACCGACCAGCCAACGTCGAGGACTATGGACGAGGACGGGCGAGATATATAAAGTCCAATTACTGGGTAATTGCGTAAAGACGTCAGTCTACTGCAGCTTAAGAGGATTCTCTTGGGCGCGCGGGTCAGAGCTTCTGCTGCTGCTGCCGCTGCTGCGCGCGTGGCCCATTGTAGTGCGCGTATTAGTACATAGCAGCTATATATACACGCGCGTCGGCCAATCCGCTGTTGGACTAAGCGCGAGCTTAGCTACGAACACAGCAGCAGCAACAGCCCCCCGTCCTCCATTAAAATTCGCAACCCCTCGCACCGTCGCAGCGGAGAAAAATTTCACGTCGTGGGAGCTTTTTTCTCGCCGCCGCCAACTTGGACAGGTCGCGCGCGGCCCGCCGCCTCGATGGAAAAATGCTTAAAGCGTACCGCAGGAGGAGGCGGGAGCAAAAAAGCTGCTCGGCAAGCGTGAAAAACTCAATAAGTCGGGGAGGCAAGAAAGCAAGTCGGCCGGAAAGATTGTCCGCGCGTCGTGCGTATACGCGGCTGCTGCTCTTTCAGCTGCACTCCTAGACGACGACGACGACTTGGCAGAGCGCCTGAAAGAGCAAACGTTCTCAGCGCCATATATTGAATTAGTTTGCCCAGGAAAAATTGAAAAATTTCTTAAACTGAAGCAGCTCTCTCTCTCTCTGCAAGCTCTGATGTAGATATATATAGATGTGCCGAGTGTGCCGAGCGCTCGATGACTCGGGATGTTTGCGGCGGCGGCTGCCTCGGCAAGCTAAGCGTACGTATAAAAAGTCAAGAGGGAGGAGAGACGAACGACACAAGTTTGCGCGAGAGAGAACTGCTCTCACCGTGAAAACTCGTTTAGCGAGATGAAAGAACGGCTAACGACTTATTTTCGATATATATAAGGAAAAAGTTAAGGCGAACATCTTGATTCGCTCGAGCGCGTTCGAGCGCCGCGACCGAGGTTCGGCTAAGCGTCGCAGCTTCCATGCAGCCGACTCACATCTGTTGCTGCGCGGCTCGAGTTATCCTGCCCGAGCTTATATCGCATCTTTTTCGAGTCGCAACTTTACACTGTAGGCGCAGAGGGAAAATCTCAAGGATAACAAATTCTCGTTTTAGCAACGAAAAAAGAATCAATTAGCATTAGGCGAATCGCGAGTGTCGGAATAACAAGAGCTGTATATTATGTCCCGCGTCGAACGACAATGAGCAATTTTACATTTTTCAAGAGGCTTCGAGGTACACATCATCAATTCAACGCTCATAGCAATGCCCTATGCTGTATACAAGCCAGAGAAGGAGAGCGAGAGAGCGATTTAAAGAGCACAAAGCAGAAACAATTTCGCAGTCAATTTGCCGCTTCGTAATCTCTCTCTATAAAAGCGCTATCATTCCCTTAAAGTTGTTCGGCCCGTTGCAACCCCCGCACTTTGACTGCTGCTGCTGCTGCTCCCCTTATTTAGCCCGCACTCTACGTTTTATATATACAGACACGCACACATCTGTGTACATAGCAGCATGCAGGGATAAGCCATTGGAACAAAAGCTCGGCTATAGGAGAAGAAAAAAATTGTATCTTCTCGAGCGTATTAGAGATCGCATTTATTTTATGTAAGAAAATTCGATTCCGCCGAGAGAGAGAGAGAGAGAGTAAAAAGTACAGAAGAGAAAAAGACATCGTCGCGCGCCGTGGCGCAAAACTACCCGAGGCGTAAAATCAATGAAAAGTCAATCATGCTGCGGGGGCGACTCTCTCTCTCTGCGCGTATATAAACCATATACTTAGTTTCGCTCATAGAAGAGCCTAGCCGCAAATGGACTATGGGCGACGACGACGACGACGACGACAAACTGCACAAGGGGCCACGCTCGCAGCTCGCAGGGACTTTATTGGATTTTCTCCTCTCCGACGCAGAGCCTACGCACACACACACCCACACATACAGACACATACTCGAGACGCGCATAACGACATATTATCATGCTAAAAACTCGCTTGTTTAGGCCTAGGCATGCATGTTTACGAATACTCAACCCTCGCACGCCAGCGTGTAAGGAACGTCGGGACTTGTCGAGTACGGGGAGTCAAGAGTCGGAGCTTGCGATGAATTTTTCGAGCTGCGACTTGTCTTAAATAAGGGACAACTAGCCAAGTATATTTTCTCATTATCTTTACTTGTCAAGAGTCTATAATAGTATTTGTCATCATTAACTTTCATATTTATCAATTAAACGTGTTTATAATCGAAATACAGATACTCGAAAAACAGATGATAATATGTAAACAAATCAAAACTCGCAATTCCCTCAGTTTTCGATTGACCGCTGTGATAATTGATCGCGCTTCTCCAAGTATTGCAAGATGTCTGTAATCGAGCCAGTGATCACTGTACTGGACAACGACGAAGCGTCGCGGACAGCTGAATCCATCGTGTGCAGCGTCTGCGAGAACAAAACAAAATCTGCATCCAGGCAGGCCTTTAAAGTTTTCAAGTGTCCGGACTGCTCGAAAACATTTACGCTGAAGCAACATTTGAAGCGGCACATAAAGACCGTCCATGGCCACCTTAAAGAGCTTAAGTGCGACCAATGTAATAAGAGCTTCCGCGACTCTACGTATCTGAGGAAGCACGTCGACGTGGTGCACAAGAAAGTAAAGTCGTTTCAGTGCCCCCAGTGCAGCAAATTATTTGGATTTAAGGAAAATATGAAGAAACACTTGCGCGTGTGTAAAATACAGCTATAGATTTGGCATAATTTTAACTTGATTTCTTTTATTTTTGACCAATATAATATTCTTTATTATATATACAACATGGAAAGTTAAATTTTCCAAACATTGACGATAAAATATTGTTTTATTAATATTTATTCCTTTTAGTTATTTAATCTTAATGTATTTGACATTGTTAAAAATTTAGACATTTTCTATAATCATGAATAAAAATTCATGCATTACTCGAACTATGAATTGTTTTTATTTTATTTGATTATTGAAAAGCACTTAAGTATTTATTTATCGTTGTAACTATTTCCTACTTGGCTCATTTAATTCATAGCAAATGTCACGTACGTTTATTTGCAGGCAACAATCGAATAAACATCGAGAGAGAAAATATTGGAAAATAAACTTAGCGATTGAATCGATATAGCTTCTATTGGTAAAGTGATTTTTTAGACACGCATGCGAGATAATGACATTTAAAATTTCTTACGTGTGTAGTTTATGCGGAGCAATGTTGAAAGGAGGGGAGATTTCAGGGTTACAGCTTGTTATTCAGTGTAAGCTCTCGATTTACAAGAAATTTCAAATGTAGCACTTTATGCTGGGCAAGTATAGCTTGTAGTTATCGAATACCTGCACTTACTCGGTAGCAATGGGATTGCAGAGAATTTAAAATTGAGGAAAAAATGTGTGAAAACACGCATGGATTGTGAGCTTGGCCTATTTCACCTAGCTCATAACGGAAATGAAAACTTAGAGAATAGAGAAGCCTCGTCTCATGCTCGCGTTGATTTTTGTCCTAGGATAAAAAAGAAGCTGTAACATCAGCAGCAGCAGAAGACCTGCGACGGTGACGGAGAAGACGACGAAGACGACGACGAGGTGAGCAAGGCGAGCGAGGCGAGAAGCGAAAAGAAACGCGCGAGAACTCTAGGCAACGGCACTTTGATCGGTAACTCAGTTTATACGAACGATACGCTTGGGCAGGGGAGGTAAAAAGAGAGAGAGAGAGAGAGAAGAAACATCGATAAGGCCGACGTCACAGGAAATATCGAGCTTTCAGAAAAAGGTGAAAGGGAACGTTTGCGCGCGCGTCGGCAGAATATACGTCGCTCTCTCTCTCTCTCTCTCGTCGCCTCTCTCGCATCCGAGTTGGCGATTTTTCATATCTAGCCGGCAAAAGTCTAAACGTATTTTCGTCGTAGAAAAAAAGAATATTCCATCTATATCGGCGGCAGCAGCAGTTTCATTGAGAGCCGATAATCGAGTGATCGGTGCTGCGCTCGAATCAATGATCGACTTCAATTTAATTCGAATGTATATAGTATATGTGTAAACCAATTGGTTGCTTGTCTAAATTACTGCCAGCTATATACCCCCGTAGCTAAGACGTCTTACGATCGGCAAGGATTAGAAACTGCATTTCTGATATTCGCTCCTTATTGGATCGCACGACGTACTTCGCTATATATATCCAACGAAACGGTTTCTCTCCTCGTTTCCTCAGCGAAATCGTTGAAATTAATTAACCTTTACGTCGTTTCGAGTATTTTTTCGCAATTGACTCGATTGTAAAGAAGGAAAATTTGAAAAAGTTAATTTGAATATTACAGTAATGCGATGCGAGTTTACATTGGTAAGTATTTCACTGAAAAAGCTCTGTACACGCGTTTCACTTATGGTAGAAAAAGTGGAATTGTCGTGAAATAGGCAAATGAAAAATGCCACAAACAAAACGTGAAACAGAGAAAGAGAGTCGCAGTCAGGCAGGCAGGCAGGCAGTCGCGCGCCCGACACAAGGGAAAAGCGTTGATTGAAAGAAACACGCGGAAAAGTAGAAAAAGTCAAGGTATAAATGTACATGTGTGTACGTACGCTGGCGCAAGCGATAGAAAATCAAGTCTCGGTTGAAAAAAGACGCGAGCTCGTACGTGTGTGGGGATAGATGCCGCTGCGGCCGGGTCAGCGCGGTGCTGTGCTGCTGCTGTGCTCGAGAGGGAGCCGAGCGAAGAACGAAAAAAGGGATGAACGAATGCCAAGGGCGCTCTCTTTCTCTCTCTCTCTCGCAAGCTCGGAGGGAAAATGGGAAAAGTGGCGGGGCTGTGTGTGCTCGAGAGAGAGAGAGAGAGAGAGGCTGGTGGCGATGGCATGGATGGTGGCGCGCTCTTGAAAGAACCAATTCTATCCTAATAGAAAAATCCTCTCTCTCTACCCTCTACATGCCTCAGTCGCTCGCGCGAGCTGTGCTGAACCCAATTTGTGCCGCAAGCCGCAAAACATGGCTTGACATTGACTTGCCTCTTGCCTCTCTCTCTCTCTCTCTCTCGCTTCTTTTTCTCTCCTTTTTATACCAAAGCGAATCGAATTTATAAAAACCCATGCAGATATATAACTCGGTCCGGGACTCGGCTTGATATTTGTTGGCTCTCGCTTGCCTCGAGTCTAGTCTTGTCGCGAGCGGCGCAGCAGCTTTTCCATACGCGCACAATGGCAGAGATGAAGTGTCATACAGAGCTTCCATTTGCAACTGCGAGACGCGAATTTCTCTCTCTCTCCTCTCGCTGCGCCGAAGCGGAAGATTTTCGCTGCGCCCCGAGAGTACTTTTTTTTTCTATCAGGCACGCGCGTTTTACGCCTTTGAGACTGCACCTCTCAACATTTGTATACGCGTTTACGGAGTTGAAAAATATTCTTTAGCTCTTCATATGTGTATGATTGCGCGCGCTTATCCATCTACGAATTTTCGACTTTTATATAAAGCCCCTGCGATTGGCAATTTTGAATATTCCTAGCTACGGACCTTGACAAAACGGCCAAATTCACTTTAGCATTGAAATCGTGTTCGAATTTTTGTGTATTGCATATAAAAGCTGCTTTTTTACTCGTGTCTTCTCGTCGTCAAGTTGAATTTCTTTGTTTCGAAAAAGACCTCCGTAATAACCACGACGTACCCGTACGAACATATTTTCCGCCGTCAATGACAAATTAGTTCAGTAGGTGGCTGCAAACAAAACTGCTGCGCTACGCGGAATTTTTCATCGAGGAAAATTTATCTCAGCATTGTCTAACCGATAAAAGCTCTTTCAATTTAGCTTACTCATCCAATTTCCGATATAGTATTAAGCTGTAAACAAGAGATTCTGAAGAAAAAGGAATTCGTACGTTATAGGTCGAGGCAGTTGGGACGAATTATACAATTGCAAAAACTGTTGAAAAGATTTCAAAAAACTAATCTCAATGGTCATTGATGAAACTTTTCAATGCTCGTTTACCTTTTGTTGCGGAGTCAGGCCTAAGCGAATTAGAAAAAAAATGCGAGCACTAATTTGAGGCCTTCGTTGAAAGTCGAAACAGTCGAGTTAATTAAAAGCTCGCCAAGTGCCTGGCAATGTCAGAGAAATACTGGCGCGTTTACGAAAATGACGCGCCAGCCAAGCCCACGTCGACGGCGCGCGAGACATCAAACGAAATGCAATCGCTGCTGCTGCTGCTGCCGATAGTACTAGCCAAGCACGGGGAGTCGTTGAAAAATCTCAGCAAGACGTGTGAGTCGCGCGATATCATAGGCAATCATGGGTGTAAAATCGAATCGAGCCCGCAGACGCTGCTACGCGCGTACGTTTATTATACAGCGACGACCGAATCTCTCCTTTTTCTCTCTTATCTCGAAGCAGATGATCTTTGGACTCGAGAAATGCACATGTGCGCGATCGGTGAGCGGTAATTACAAAGTACGCGTGGAGCCGAAGGAGCCTCGAGGTTTGACCTGTCCTGCAGCAGCGGCAGCGGCACATGGCCGACAAAAAAAGGGGTGTAAAAGGACATCCCGCTGCGATAAATACCGTAGCGCTGTTTTGTGCGTCGCTCACAGCACGAGCCCATACCGTATATATATACGATCGCAGCGCTGCAGAAGAGAGCACAGATCTGATTAGAGATAATGGCGAGTGCACAAGAATGGCGCTCGTCGCAGTTGTGTATATGTTTGCGTTGCGTTTGAGCGCGCGCCAGAGGCAACAGCGATTCTCTAATCGATTTTTGATCCGAGTTAAAGCTTCACCCAAAAGCGCTTTTCACCCCCAGCGCGACGCTATCCCGAACTCGCTTATGCTCTATACAGCTCTCCTGTTTCGACGCTGCTGCTTCGTGGGAGGTCTCAATCTGTTCGGCTGCTGCGATCCTCGCTCCTTCTAATATTACGTATTTTTCTTTTTCTAATTCTATTTGCTCGACAATTTATACGAGCCAACGTGTGTGTTGGTCTTTAAGCCGGACGAGGTAAACTACGTAAACTATAGACACGTAGGTATTTTTTTAATTTGTAGAAAAATTTATTTTATTTTCAATAAAAAAGTCATGCATCGTTAGAAATACAACTATAGTATAAATGTGTGCGTATAAAAATTGAGTAATGATGGCGCTTAGGCAGCGACGGGCAGAGCCTGTTGGCCGCACTTCTGCAGGGCCTCGATGACGTGGGCGCTCTCCTTCTGCAGCTGGAGGAAGGCGTGTCTGGAGGCGCAGTATCCCAGGGAGGCTGGCACGGTCAGGGCGAAGCCGGACAGCTTGGCGATCTCGACGGTCATGGCTGGGATCCTCTTGAGGACGATCCAGTTGGCCTTGACTTGGGTCTTGGCCAGGCAGCCGACGGCTGGCATGATGGTGCTCAGGCTCTCGACGCTGTGGACGCAGGCGTTGGCCTCGTCGACGTTGCTCTTGAGCTCCTCCAAGATTTCGTAGGCGTTGTTCCTCATCTCCTCCATGGTGTTCTGGCCATCTTCCATCTTCTGGGCGACGCACTGGTTGGCTTTGGAGGCGACGTTGAGGGCGTCCTGGCGCAACTTCTGGGCCAAGTTCAGGCACTCGGAGTTCTCGATTTTGCCTTCGGCGACTCCGTTCTGTACGGCTGCGACTTCAGCGTCCAACTGCGGAAACACAGATTGAGTAAACGGCTCGCTTGACAATACCTAGGGGTACATTTGGAAAAGTGTGTACGTACTTTGGAGAGGATTCCTTGCAGGTATTCCTCGACGGTCTTGTTGACTTTGTCGGCGCTGGAGTTGATGGCGTCGGCGGCTTGGTCCATGAGTTCTTGAGCCTTGCTGAGGCTGTCCTTGACGGCTTTGAATCCTCTGTCGATCATGGCGTCGAAGGCTTTCTTGGCCTCCTCGAGATTTTTCTTGGCTCCCTCGAGGAGAGAGTCGAAGAAACCGTCTCTTTGGACGACATCGTCTTCTTGGCAGTAAGCCTGAGATGCCAGCTGATTTTTACACGAAAATGATGTACGTTAAAACTTTTTTGCTCTTTACTTTCTTCAGCCGAAAATCGACGATTTTGCAATACTTACGCAAGCGAACACGACGAACAAGAGGGCAATTGGGAACTTCATGTTGATTTTTGACTTGTTGCTTTGACAGTTCAGTCGAAACTTAACAAACTCCGACTCGGGCCCGAGCTTTTATACAGTCTCGCTTCTCCATTTGCCGTGTGCGTTTCGTTACTCTCGCGAATCAAACAAACATTAGCATACGGATTAATTATTATTGTATGATATCATTGATTGCGACTCACTGTCAACGTATTAGTATCTTTCCGAAATAGCTGTTTAAACAAAGCGTTTGCTTTTTCGAGAAAGCGCTCGTAATGATAATTACATGTCAATATTTTGCTAGGTCATGATCGTTTTTATTCAAATTATTGTTATTTAAAACATTTTTTAATTTTTATTTTATCGTTACGATGCATTTGACTAATTTCTAAATCTATTTCATACAACTAGAATTATATAGATCGTTTTACGGACATAGGTTCCGTGTGCAAAAATGAAATATTTATTTCCAAAATAATCGTATATGCGTCTAGGCTGTTTGAAAATAAATTAGCCTCAAAAGCAAGTACTTATTGACCTTGGCTATGCTTCTGGTAATTACAAGTGTTTTGGAAACAATTTTTATTGATCTGGATATTTAAATTAAGAAATTAAAAAATTTAAAACCTTATTGCATGTATTGTATTTTTTTCCGAGTTTTTAATTAACGAGATCCAAAATTAAAATATTTGGTTTTTGGTAATGTACATTTTGATAGATGATTAATAGTATATTTCTCAACGGGTGCAGATATGGTTTTTTTAGCTAAACGAAGGACGAACCGAAGGCAAGTACTGTAATGAGTTTTGTTAAAAAACCATATCTGCACCAGTTGATGATACTATTTTTCCATACGAGAGCCTAAAATTAGCGGCAAAGTTGCGAATTTTAGATTAAAGTGGAAAAAAGTAATATTACTCATTGGAAGCTAAAAATTACTAATGTTTGGGAATTTTTTTTACTTTATATCAAATTATTATTTATAGGTAACTTTTTCTCTATATTATTTATGGTTCAATAGAATGAATTTTTTTCGTTTATCACTATTTTGTTTTATAAAGTGCATCAAAATCATCATGTATTGATGCTCCATAACTGACATGTTAAGATTCCATTATGATATTACCTCTAAATTCGCAAGTTAAGAACGCAGAGATAGATTTCTCTTTTGTAATCTACCATCATCAGATGAACATCGTTTTTGAAATTAGTAAACAATAAAAATAATCATTAAAGACGATTGATCGTTCCAATTATTTGCCTTCATAACAATTTCAATTTTTAAAAATTCTAAAAGGTGTATCTTAATATATTATTTAAAATAATTATACAGCGTGAGATTTTTAGTTTTATTATAAATCTATTTATTAGAATTATTCATCAAAATACAATATATTTCAATAGGTGTATACCTTGATATATCATTCAAATTAATTATACGACGAGAAATTTTTAGTTTTATTATAAATTTATTTATTTATTTAAAATATTCATCAATATATTCTAAACATTATTGGTTTCACTTATCGGCTATTCTATAACGGTAGGTTTGTCTATGGCATTTATTCAAAGACTTAATCACTTTATCGGCATGTTCCTTCAATTGTGAAAATCCATTTTTACTGACGCAGTAGCTAATGGATGGAGGTGTCGTTATTAGAAGACTGGAAACTTTTGCGAAATTTGAAATGGCTGAGGGCACTTTTTTCAAAACAATCCACGTAGCTTTGGCTTCGTTCTATAAGTTAAGAAAATGTTAAAGATTCAATTACTTGTGTAATTTAAACTCTTTTTTTTTTAAATAATAGTATTACTTTGGTCAAGCAAGCGATAGCAGAAGGGACTGATGTAATTGAATTAATGTTTTTGGTACAATTGTTGGCATCATTTACCACTGCCATAAGTTCACCCAAGGTGTCGTGGGAGTCTTTCTTCAATTTATCTGATACGTTTTGAGCGTCTTTCAATTTTTTTGAAACACATTCATTGGCCTCCATGGCGAACTGAATAGCAGATTGACGTACAAAATTAATCATTTTCGAACAATCAGATACATCGACGCCTTCTTTCTCACTTTTATCTTCCAATTGAGCTAGCTCGTCTTCCAGCTGAAATTTTTCAAAAAAATAAAATGTTTTTTTATTCTCATGATTCAAAAATGAAACAAGTCAAAAATAATTTGAGTGGAAATAGAATTACCTCGAATAAAACATCTTCCAAATAAGATTGAATTAAATCTTTAACTTTCGATGCAGTTTCTACCAATTCCACTTTATCCGTCAGTTCATCGAGTTTTTCCAGATTATTTTTTACCGTTCCGAACCCCTTGTTTATGATATTATCAAAATTGCTTTTTGCTTCAGCAATTTTCTGTTTCGAAACCTCGAGTAAATTACTGAAAAAGCCATCTCTCGAAACAACATCGTCTTGGCATAATGCTTGTGAAACGAACTAAAAAAATACGCATTACAAATTACCAATAAGACATTAGTAGTGCTTAAAAACAATTTCGAATACTCACGCATCCCAATATCGCGAAGCAGATTACAATCGGAAACTTCATGTTCTTTGCGCAATTCTCCGTGCGTACAAACTTTGACAAATTTTTGGTGGAACAGATTTGTCGGAACAGATTTTAGCTTTTATATATAATATTTGAAGACATTTAATCGTTCGACAGGGGAAGTGATTTACATAATCTATTTTACAAATATTAACATTGTTTATTCGACTCTGCATAATATAGTAGTCGAAAAATTGCAATACGTGCGAGGTCGAAGAAACTTTTGTTTACGAATTACAAAACTGCCTGTTAAAATCGTGTAAAGTTATGCATTGATTATAAGTATAATCGTGATTTTTTCATCAAGAAATAATTACCGTCTGGAAGTGGGTCAGTAGCATCTTTTTTAAAGCCTTGAATAGATAACGCGTAATTTTGGTAGGTAGTAAAAAATCGATCAAAACTTTTTGGTGCTATACTCAAATAAATCTGTGCGACAAATAGAGGGTGATGATTTTATTTTTAAAACACAATAATAATAAGAGTAAAACTAACGGCAACTAATAGGTACATATCATCAATGTCTCGGTGAAAATTATTCGCGCGAGACACGTAGGTACGTACGTACGTGAAGCGTGAGCGTCGCTTCTGCTCTGTTACATAACGTGGCCCGCAGAGACACAGCATTATACAGCGTTAATTCTTTGGGCGAGCCGAGGAAAAGAACATCGATGCGAGTTTGGTTTTCCGCACGGCTGGATCTCGTGTTATCTTTAATAATCGACGTGCGCGAGCTGTTCCGCGGCTGAACGATGCGTAACCGATTACACACTCGTTAATTGATTTTACTGCCTCGCACAACGATTTTTATACATACAAACAATTTGCACGCGGAGTAAATGTACAGCCAGACAGAGACGCATTATCAATAATATCGATCTCGATGAATCAAGGCGTCGTCGTCGCGTTTTTTTCCCGTGGGCCTATTCGCGTGACTGGCGACGAGCAAAGATGTTTGGGTTGTGGACAGTTCGATGTGGTTGATGCACATCAAGAATTTCGTCGCGTTATTAATAAATACATCCACGACGCTATAGGTCTGTAAACATCATGTGTGTCGTGTGTGGGTGACGTGGGTGTGTGCACGTAGAGATCGAGCGAGGGACTATCTACTAAATATGTGCGCCCCCAACTTCCTTTTTCGCCTTTCACAGTTTATTTAACGGCGCCCAGGGCGCATATATACGCGCGGGCTAAATACGTCAGGTTAAGCGAAAATTGGCCCCGGGCCTAGACGACGACGACGACGACGACGACGGCAACGACGAGCTCTAAACGACCATTGAGAGCTTCCCCCTCGTTTGCCTTAACTCGTCTACTTACGCTGGTATATATAATGTGGGGCTAGGCCGGCGAGGGGGCTCGAAATGTAATTTTGCGCGCCTTTCGTAGCTATAACGTACTCGGGTGCTCACGTGTGTACCGCGATTGATCTCTTTTTCTCTTCCTCGTCGCAATCGCGTATCGCAACAGCCTCTGCGTGCGAGGTGTAGCGTAATCGACCGATGATCTTTATCTATACACGAATTACGACTTTTCAATCGCGCTAGCTGCAGCAGAAAGGATTGTCGCGTATATATATACAAAGTTTTAATCGATTTTCGCGATGAATTTCCAAGAGACTTTCCGGAGGACGGAAGCCGAATATATAACAACAAAAAATGTATTCGTGCGCAGCCGAGAATTGATTGAATTCTGTATCGTTGATCGATGCGCTTGTTTTCGCCGACAATTCGTCGCAGCACCAAATGGTGCAGAATAACAAAGCTCGCAATTTCAATCGCGCGGCCTTCGTTGGTCCCTCTATTTTATTTTGATTGCAGTCGCCCAGTCCTCTATACATGGATGAATATCAATATGCATATTCGTTTTCCCTTCCTGTATATATTCGCTTTAATTTTCGTTTGATTATACGCGATGGTGCACCTCCCCGCCATTTGTGCCGCTGATATATATCTTGAAGATGAGACAAATCGAATATATGTACATCTAGGAAGCTGCAGGCCAAGTCAAAGGATCGAGGCTTGATTACAGGGCGAATGTATATATATAATTAACACGCGCTTCTGCCGATGACGTGCATTGCCTCGCTCCGAATCCACGAGGACAATGAGAAGCCTTGTGTCTTGTTACTACTGTCAAACACAATCTCTGTCGCTTTAGGTATAACAGAGCACAATCATTTGTATGTATAAAGCTCTCTCCTGTCTCTGTTGGGCCTCCCACCCTCCGCAAAGAGGAGCCTGCATCCTCCCAGTAGCACTGATCCTCTAATTATATTGACTACGAAATCATGATACTCTATATAAACGGGACTAATCATCGATTTAAATTTATCGACTTGATCATCGACGTCTGTAACAACAAATAGTGGAAATACCAAATGGCTTGTTGACAGGCTTCGAAAATGAGCCAGTCGATAATTCATCATCGTGCCCATACAGCGTGTAATCTGCTGATAGCCAAAAAATCAATTTTTAATGTTCAATTCTTTTTTTTGCCAATCATTAATTTCATATTCTATTTTATTAGTAATTTTTTCATACGAATTTGGATTCGAGCCGATGAAAAATTCCACAATGAGGCAGCAACTTTCGAGGCTCGAAGCAAAAGTCGAATGCAATGCGAAAAATGTCAAGCCAACACGCGTACGTAAGTTGCGTCGAGATAATAAAAGCTTAAATCATTATCTCTCTCGACACTTATGCGCGATACGCAATCGACTGCACATTTCTCGTCGTAGGGATTCTGCAGAATTTTGCGCGCCAATTGACAAAAGTGCATTGCACCGCGTGTGGAGCGATGATGATTAATCGCGGACGACGACGATAAAAAGACGTTTGACATTTTGCCACGAGCAGCTACTACTACTTGGCTCGAGTTACGCTAATTTCACACGTGCTGTTATGACAACTGTTAATTTTTTTTACAATATGTATAGTGAGTGCGATCGTTGATTCAATGAAATGATTTCCGACAGTTCCACACGTGCCGTCGATCAAACAATTGACACAAGAAAAAGGATTTGATTTTTTAGTATTGTTTCAAAAAACAAATGAATATTGATTTTTCGAAAATTGGTATTTTTCTTTCATTCACCAGTTGTCAGCACTCGATATTGTATAACTTTTTTCACACTTTTGGCCTGTAATTTTTCAAATACTTGAGAAATAAAATGAAAAGCAGTCGGTATGAAATTGATAGGAAAGAAAAATAAAATTGGAGTCGATGAAAAATAATGAAGCCGTTAATGAGTTTTTATTGCGCCGTCGCGAGCTAGTATACGTCAATTAAGTATGTGTGTGTGTGTGTGTGTACGAAAGGTGCCGTAAAGGTATGCGTGTATGTGGGCTCGCACAAAAGAGCTGCAAAGCTGCTATATAGGTTTATTACGAGAGTAGCGTGTATACATATAGGTATGTACGAGAGGGCAAAGGCGAGTAGCAGCAGCAGCGGCTTTGATAAATTGACGAGTTCATTCCCGCATGGCTTCGTCGTCGGTGTGGAAGCAGTGGAAGCAGCAGCGGCAGCACGTCCTAGTAATTATGAAGCAACGATGGTTGACTTGATGAAATCATGCACTGCAAGGATTAAGAGAGACGGGCGGCTCGCTCGAAAGGGAGGGTTAAAGCAGCTATACGCACAGAGACTCGTGGAGGGCTGCTCTCTACGCGTATATAGCTCGCAGGCAGTTTCGTTCCTCTCGCTCTCTTGTCTCCTGCAGAGAGAGACAGACCCCCTTACAGTCTATTACATCCTCTTTACTTTATCTTTCAACAAACGGACGCTTTTACCTTTTAGTAATTTTATATATACAAAAAGCGGGGCTTTTTTCGCGCTCACAAAGGAGTCCAACCAAAAATTAGTGTCAATTGTCAGCAGCAGGTTGTACGAGATAGCGGATGATGATGACGATGCTTATGCGTACCACCGACAATTTCTATATACGTATACGAGCTTAATTAACTCGGCAACGCTACCAACGTTGTTGTTCCGCCTCTCGTCCTTTGCAGATACGGTCACGTCAGCCGCCACCGTAACACGGCTAGGCAAACGTCGAGTAATTAATAAGGGAATAGATCGTCTGATCGAGGATGATGTATCGTGTAGTAAACCAGATTTCGTGTCGTGTCTAGAGGAGAAGATGGAAGACGAAGGGAAACTCAAAGTTTACGCGAGTTTCACCAGATTTTTCCCTATTCTGTGGGCGACGATCGACGTGACATTATTTTTATTCGCGCTTCTTAGAAATAAAAAATTTGTGCGATAGACTCGGCGTCAAAAGGCCTCAATGCAAGTAAAAAAGCGTGCGGGTAGGCAATAAAAATATGATATTAGAGCTGAACCTCGAGCGCATTGCCACGCGAGCCATACTCATAATACTATAATGAAGAGCATATAATAATACAACAGTTCGAGTGGCTAAACTTGGGCCCTACGAAATGAACAACAAATGAACTGGCCACTGGTTTTTAAGCTCCCATGAGAACGGCATAACCGCAGTGTTGAGTGTGCTGCCGTGGACGAAGCATCTCAGCAGGGCGCGCGTAATACGCAGCAGCGAGTAGTATTTGCTTTTAGAAAGTGTATATACCCGATGGCCGAGAGATACGCGCATTGAGTGCATTGAGCTTACACATAATAAATATATCTATAAGCGCAAAAATAATCTTACCTGGAAGATCGAGCACATAATATATATAGCGCCGCAGTTGTGCGCACTCTTTATAAAAGTAAACGAGTCAAAGTAGAGGAAGCCAAGAGCAGAGAAAGAGAAGTGGCCTAGAATGTATGTAGGTAGCTGCTGTATATATACTAATCCCTGCGCGCAGCCAAAGGAGCAACGATACACAAGAGAACGATGTATACCCGCGCGGCGAGCAGAATAGACATCGCGCACGCGTTTGTGCATTATGTTATGTGGGCGCACTTTGCGCGTCTTATACACAAGTGTCCGAGTTCGGGCTTGCCACTACTTATAGCTGCTTGCCTATAAGCCTCTTTTATTGCAGCGGGCCATTTTGCTTCTTTCAGCTTCTTCTCTTACACACACAAACTCAATGAATCTCGAGGATTTGTAGGTAAGAAAATGTTGAACGAATAAGTGCCTATTACCTCGAGGTACGCTGCTAACCATTAGACGCATTTTGTCAGCTCTATCTCTTTCTATGTAGATTATAATCTAAGAGGAAACCCCACCGATGTACATTGTACAACCCGCAGAAGACGGATGTCGTGTGTCTAAATCTGCCAAACTCTAAAAAAAAAAAAGGAGTAACGATTTCCGAGAAAGCCTCTCTTTGCAAATTTGCGCTCAGCTCTTAAACAGCTTTCTTCCTTGACTCGCGCGTTCGAGGCTTAAAAGCTCTGCATCAATCTATAAGCGCGAGCACAGCTATACAGTATAGCCGACGAGAAAAATAGATTTATCCGGATACTTGATTATTTTCGTCGTTGCGGTGCAGCGTGCTTGCCTCGCATGTGTGGGATACGATCGAAAAGTGGCAGATGATGTAAACAATGGCAAAGGAGAAACGAACGATATAATTTACTCGTACCACTGCGTGGCATTTAATACGATCAAATGATCTCGGGAGCTGCATGTGTGCGCGCGTGTAATAATGAGACCTCGATAAACGTTGTTGCTCGCTCTACACAGTCGCAAAACCACTTGAGTACATTACACGACAGGCACACGCAGCAGCAGCAGCAGAGAGAAGCAGCTTAAAACCGCAAAAAATCAACCCCTCGGCCGACGATGGTCGGTGGTGGGCTCTATAGCCAACTGCCATGCACCAATCGAACGCACCATCGTACCCCTCTTTTCATCGAGTCCCCTCTACTCTCTCGCTCTCTTTCTCTCCCTCTGCCCTACGTACCGATTTAATGTGCAAGTATTTTCTCGGTTTATTATTGGACCATACACAGGCAGATAGTTATCGTCCTAGTCATTATCATCCTAGTCATTGTGATCGTCCTGATCAAAGAGAGATAAAGCTTTATCCGCGCCTACAGCTGCACGTGATACGATCAGGCCTCGCGTAGATGAGCTTAATTTATTTACTCTACTCTCTCCTTCGAATTAATGAAAATTTTACTTTTGAAGCAAGTACTTGCAAAACAGAAAGTGCAATGTCAAATAAGATCAAGCGGCAATATTCGCATGAAATTTTAAAATTCTATGTACATTTCATAAATAAAAATAAAATATTAATAAATATAAATTATCTAACTGATTGACCAAGCTTTTAAAAGCGAGCTGTCGTCACTAACTGAAATTTATTAAGTATTTAGTGGACACCAAAGGTATCGTCGATCGTAATAACAAATTATTTGTAAAGCAATCCCCGAAGAAATTTTCTTAAAATATAACCATTGGAAAGGTAAGTTAAAAAATCATTGCAAGACTTTAGAATATAAAAAAGAAATTAATAGACTCTTTCTTGTAAACTCCGTGCAAGTAACGGTTTAGATTGCGGTCAGGAATCAAAATTGCTTTCTTTTTTCTTTGACGTCTTGAATGTCAGACGTTGTCCAAGCATACTTACTTTTGTTTACATCAAGTAGATTTCGATTATAAGGCTTAAAATAATTATTTTGACAAAGATGTGTATAGCTGCGAAACTGTGTTCAAATGATTTTGGTATCATAAAAAATTTGATTATTGGCTAAATATTTATCTTCAATTGAAACGTCGAGCTTGCCTCTGTTGAAAATTTTCTTTTGAAGCGCGAATACACGGACCGAAATAGCTGTTGAATGAGAAAAGCTTATAGCTCGTTATTAGCTTTCGGCCGAGAGGTAGTACAAGAGGTAGCGGGTCGCGCGCACGCCGTCACAACAAGTAAATATTATTCCGTCGAAATCCCCTCGCAGCGCAAAGCTTCTTTCTTCGGGGGCTGTATAGCGAGAAGTTCTTTTGGCTTGTGCTGTACACGTACGTTTTAGCGCGTGCAGCGTCATTATTTTTCACGCGTTAATCTGTAAGAACCAGTAGTCGGCGTCTACTCGTACGTGCATTATATTATATGCTTGTAAGCGCGAGCGAAAGAGAGGCACGATTTATTTATATACTTTAGCTCGCTTCGGGAGGCTTTCATGTCTCGCCGCCGTCGCGCGCCTATTGTCATCGCACAGGCTCTCGTCGAGAGAGCTCGAGAGTGCGAAAAACTTTTTCGAGAGTGTATTATTGTGCACAATGAAGCCAAGAAGATAAACGCGGCCACAATGCCCTGTTTTCGAGCTTCCGCGCATATTTAGATTTCTTACACGCGTACTGAGTGTATTTATACAGAGATTTGTGCCGAATGCGCAGCTCTCATTGTCGAGGCAGTTTTCTAATGTCATAAGTGCGCTCGCGAGCTCTCGACGCCTATATAATATAAGAGAGTAGTACTTGGTGTGTAATGCGCTCTGATTATCTTACAGCCGAATATATGACACTACTTGGATTATTTACGAGGACTTTTCTACTGTATTCTCGAGATCTTTGTCGACGCGAACCTATTTACATCAATAATAATGATATATACTTGAATTATAAGTGACGATCGGCAGCAGTCGGCACAATAATTAGCCTGGTAAAATATAAAGTTGTCGATCGACTAAAGTAGCTAGAAAAGCGAATAACTATGTATGCTGGCTAAATATATGTATAATTGGCTAGTTTGCGAGCTGCCAATCGCGACGTGTACGCGCCTAATGGGGAAAAAGCTCGCGTCGGCTGTGTAGTATGTGATTTAGGCGTTCGGTTTCAACGAGTGGCCCCGATCAATTTATCCCCGCAATCGCACAATCGAAAAAGCCCAAAAGCCACAACGAGATCTCTCGTCGAGAGAAAAGAGAGCCCCGTTTTACGACGACTTCTGTGTATAGCTACGGAGGAGCTCGTGGAACGAGGGGGCGTGTGTAACGCGCGCCGCTGCGAATAGTAAATGCAAAATCATTGGACGCCGACGAGCAGCTCATCAAGCGGCCAGTTTTATGCGCATTTTAATGCCGGCATTTATGCGTCGTCGACTCTGCCCTCCGCACTTTGTGTGTGTGTGTGTGTGTGTGTGTGTGTGTGTGTGTGTGATTCGTTTTGCCGCACGCCAGATTGATCCTGCACACAGCTTTTTGATTGCTTTTAAATTTTTGCCATTCTGCATGTACTGTGTGACTCGCGCAAAGTCCTGCTGCGCTGATTCCCTATACGTTGTGACGCGCTTATAATGAGCTCTCGCATTGCCGCGTAATAACCATATCGAATTGTCGAACGATTGTGGACTCGTCGGCGCCTGTGGATAATTCTATCCTTGCCAGCATTTTCATATCGAGCGAGCGACACATTTTACTTTTTATTCGCAGCTGCCAATATGTGATAAACAGCCCTGTTTGGGTAGAGAAAGAGAATAGAGCTTCGAATTCTACTTGCAAATTGTATCGAATGAAAACGAATCTTCCGACAAGAAGTATCTATCACTTTTTTGGAAACTTCTCTTCATATTCCATACTCAGCCTGGTAAAAGGGTCTCTCAGAAACATAATTCACGCGACAAAACTAAAATACATCAATATATAACACAAATTGAAAATAATGTTCAGTTTTAAATAAATGATCTGTGGTTCAAAATTACTGCTGATACGCCACAGATATTTCCAGCTGACAGTATAGAAGAATTGGATAAATTAGGTAAGATATTTCTTCTTCAATACAAGTTTTTTAATGATACAGATTTCTCTGTTAAAAGTCTGTTTAAAATCAGTATGAAAAATTACGAATATAATCTTTTGTAGTAACAATAGGCAATCTAATTAATACTGAAATTCATCCTGAGGAATCTGGCTCTGGTAATAATAAAGAATATGAAAACAACAACATAGATGTAGTACGGCGAATTTCTGGAGACACATTCCTAAAAATTGATAAAACATTGAAATTATCTTTAGAGCAAGTAAATAAATTTAAAAACAAGCCAGTTGCAAAAATCATAAGGTCATAATTTGTATACTTTAATTTTTATAAATCGAAATAATTATAACGTCACTGAAAAAAGGGGCTCTAACTTATACAACTTACAACTTATACAACTCTAACTTATACAATTATTTTGACTTTACCACTTGCAGATATACAGATAAAGTTATACTCGCCATCTAACGGTGAAGGTTCAAAGTGATATCATCGTATTTAAAGTGTTCAAGAACTGCGTCTAAATTTTTTGTGCGCATGGCACTATGAAGATAAAGTCTGCAAATTTCATGTACTCACCTAAAGTTGGCTCTAAAGGGGTTCCATTAATGGTGATGTATATTAAAACATTTTAAATAATCATTTTTTAGCTATCGGGAAATTTTTAATATTGAGCATCTCTACCAAGATCAAATTTTCCAAATCAGTCAAAAAATGTTTGCCTGAGCATTTGTGCAAATTATGAATCGCCGAGACAGGAACGAGAAGATTCTTGCCTATAGCAAAAAATCACACAAAAGTGAGTTAAAAATTCAAAGATATCGGACAAAACTCAGATGGCGCAGTATTGCAAAAATGACTCCAGATTTCGCCTTAGGATTAAGTAATTAACTTCAGAAAACGTAAATCGAATGATCATTAATTAAGTAAAAATGCAAAAAACGCCTAATTAATTGTAATTAAAATGAACAAACGTAAAAATGGCTAAAGATTTAACTGCAATACAATGAAAAGAAAAAATATTTTTTTAAAACGAAATAATTGTTAATCTTGAAAATGCCAAGTTTAAAAAATTATGAAAAATTGAAACCATTTGTCGCTAATTAAATACAGCATACAGTCGATGAATATTTATTCTGCACCAAAGGCCGACTCGCGTATAAGTATACCGATAGCGAGCTGTAGGTTGAATAATTTAAAATTTAAAAACCACGGGCATATAATATGCATGAAAAAGTTCATCAGGGCTCGTCGTCGGGAAAAAGATTTATATACACAAGCATATTATGGCGATGTTGGGATTTTTTCGTCCGAAAACAAATTATTGCATCGAGCAAACAGTATGGATATTATATAGTCGCGCACAAGTTCACGAGCTCGTGCGGTGACTGGTGAGGCCGCAGCTAGACATAGAGACAGATACAGAGAAAGAGCGGCGGATATATTTTGCGGCTTGGCTCTGCACAGGACTCCACATTTGCGGCGGACTTACGCATGGCGCGCGAGACTATATAGTTGAAGGGACGATCGGATAAACACACACACACACACACGCACATAAACACGAAGCACAGCTATATATAGCAGAGGCCAGCCTGCGGGCTCGAGTGCGCCAAATGCCGCCAGTGCAGTGCACGAGGCAAGAGACGAGAGGCGAGAGAGCCGCGAGCTTTTCAGTTTTGTGGATGAGAACGAAAATGGAAAAATGGCAATTCGATTTTGCGGTGACAAACAAGCACAAGCCGCGTGCTGGACTTGCGCAGGGGGAGGCATCGGGCAACGCACAAGGGGCCAAAGCGACAAAATCGACTATACACGCTCTGTACGTGGTTAATTATTATTTGCTGCGAGACGAGACTACAAAAATATATCTCTAATACGCGCACGTCGTTTGCGGCCAGAGGCCAGTACAGCTGGGGATCTGCTAAAAGTCGAGCTCACGAGCTTTTTTGCAGCTCGGCGGCAGCTTGTTTGCGCGTCGTCGTCGACACAACGAGAAATTAATTGGAAAAATCCCCGAGCAGTGCAGGCGCAAAATTACCCACGACTCGCGAGGTCTAATGAATCGATTCCCGACAGCTTCTTTCGCAACTGCGAAATTTCTTATGGGAATTTTGGTAAGGGGGATCTAGTTGGTGAAAATTGAGCGGGACAGAAATAAGGTAAGGTAAAGTAAAGTCAACAAGTCATTTTCCGGGAAAATAGGCTATAACAATAACACAAAAACATTTGCTTGCCAATAAAATTCATTCCTTTCATTATTTCATATCTAAATACATCTATATTATAAAAAAAAGTAAAATCTACACTGGAAACCATGTTGAGCTAGCAGAGCTCGATCTCGGGTTATACGAGCTCGATTCGATGCGTAGTTCTGCCAACGCAATTTTTTGAGTTGATACAGCTCAATTAATATTTTTCTATGACAACAAACGCGAACTGAGTCACGTCACGTCAATATCACGCGTTTGTAAGTGAACATAACCAGCATGTTCATTAAAATGAACATAGCAACATCTGACAGTTCAACGTTCAGCAACGATATAACATTTAGTTGTGAGGACTATATTTTTGGGCTGATACAGCTCAATACAATTAGCTAAATTTGGTTGAGCTGCTGTTCCTCAACATGGTTTCCAGTGTACGTTTCTATATTGAATTTTGAAAAATCAAAATAATACATAAATTGAAATTTTTGTAACAATATTTCAATCTCATCTTGTTTTGACTTAACTTTTTTGCAGGGAGGCTTTTCTGAACTTTTTCTATTCTTAGGGAAAATTAAAAATTAAGTCAATCAAAACTTTAAAAAAGCGGAAAGAGCGATTTTCAGGCTACTCGGTGTGAAAAATAGCATACAGACCTAAGACTCCAAAAAATGAAGACCCAGAGCAAATGTTTATTGGTCACGACTTCGCTTCGGACGCTAATTACACGTAAAAACCGTTCTGAGCCGTGTTATTGTTAAAAAGTGACGAAATATTTTAAATTAAAAAAAAACTTCTCATAAATTTAAAGAAAGGTTAGGTTTGCTGAAAATTATAAACAAATTATAAATAACTATTATGCGTAAATTATATACAATCTGTATATAATCTGTTCATAGTATATTACATGCCTAGTCACCAAGAAAGATACTTTTCAAATTCCCTCCCTGATGTAGCGAGCGCATTGGATGTCATCACAGCGCATGTACACTATAAGGCGTTTGAATCTGCAACAACCTCCAAACGTAAACACAGCGAAGTCGGACTGCCTGTGTGTATAACATAGGCGTCAATAATAACAATAGTATACGGACCAGCATAGGCAGAGGCCCCGAATTCGCTGTGTTTACGTTTGGAGGTTGTTGCAGATTCAATCGCCTTATAGTGTACACTAGTGTCCGTTTGATTCTGTGCGCCTCAGAAAACGTAAACACAGCGAAGTCCGGGCGTGCCTATGTAGCATACGTATACCATTGTTATTATTGCCGCCTATGCTATACATACAGGCGGCCCCTACTACGCGTGCTTACGTTTTCTAAGGCGCACCGAATCAAACGGACACTAGTGTACTTTCTAATATGAAGCCTAAGAAATGTATAATCACATGGTACGTACACCAGTATATATATCTCAGTGCGGCAGCTCACATCGATTTTTCTTTCGCTTTCTCTTTCTTTCTCAAGTGTTAGTGCAGTGTGTCGTCCACGTGTTTAGTGTTCGATTCAAAGGTTAATTCATCAATATTTTTTCCCCAAAATGTCACCAGAAAACGATTATTATAAACACGAATTAAAAGATAAACTTCAAAGTATTAAAAATGTTGACGCCAGACGCAAAGAATTTTGCGCTCATGTGAACTCATGTGAAGAAACAAATCTTGGGAAAAAGGTTATATTATTAGAGGTATTGAATTGTAGAAGTTTATTTCCCAGTTTCAAAGATACGTTTAATATCTTAAAATTCGCATTGAACTGTGCTTCATTATTTAGCCGAATTAGAGGAATCCAGTGAGAGAAATTTAATGACTATTGGAGGGACCATGGAACTTATTAAATTTTTTGTAAAGGATTCAGATAAAAATTACATCGACGAGCATGGCTACTCGTACTTTCACGGAGCCTGCATGGCTGGCAACGTCGAGGCAGTCCGCCGATTCATAACTGAAGGAGTAGACGTCAATCTTGACACGTGGAAATGCTCAGCGTTGCACATTTCTGCCCAATACAAGCATAAAGATATTGTACAACTTTTACTCGAAAATGGAGCTAATCCAAATCAAGAGGACCACTTAAAGTCGATTCCTCTGCACGCCCTCGCGTGGATGTGTCTATGCGAATGCTCCAACAGAAGAAGCTTTTGTGACTGTAGAAAACCAGTTGATGAGATCGTTGACATGATAGTTGAGAAAAAAGCAAACATCGAGGCACGGAACGAATGCGGAGACACCCCCCTTCAGCTAGCGGTTTCTTGTTTTCATTCACAGCTGGTTCAGTCACTCTTGGAACACGGGGCGAGTCTGGACAGTTTGAACGAGGAAAAAATATTTAGCCAAAATTTTGAGTCGATTAAATTGAAAAACTATCCTTTGACTTTAAACATTATCGAAGTAATACAATTATTGCAGTCAGCTGACTACAGGCTGGAATTCAATACTAGGCTCAAGATGCTCAAATGCTGGATGAGAGTACGTGGGACCGATACTGAACATATAATTCCCTTAGACAGCTCAGCCGATTTTGAACAATACGTCATAATTGTGGAGCATATCTATAAACATGAAGAATTTGGTTTCTTTTTCAATCAAGAAGGTATCGATTATTTACGAGAACAAAGGACAAAATTGAAATCAAGAGTACCTCAGGACAATATCGAAAGTGAACCCTCGTCATGGCTGATCAATATATGGGAGGAAGAAATTGAAGAGTTAGATAAAATTAAGCTAAATAACGATATTTCGCTTTATCAAATTTGCCAAATGAGTTATGACAAGGCTTACTCAATTTTGAAAATAATGAAGAATTGGCACTTACCACTACTTCAAGGCTTAAATCATAGTGCTATGAATCTATTGGTAAAAAGACACGTCGCAAATATTTTAATGAGGCAACATTTGGAATTATTCGCAGCTGATCTTTTTATGACTAATTATTGCAAATTAAACCTGCCGTACACTGTTTGCCGGATTATTGCAGAATACACGAGTTACGAAGATCTATATCGTCTATGTGAGCGAACAGACGAAGAGAATCTATAATTGTATCTTTAATAAATGTAAATATTCTTATAATTAAATGTTTTTTAATATTATACTGTATGATAAGAATAGTTGTATGTAAACACGCCTGAATTATCGTAAATAAAATTAAAAAAAAAATAATAATAATTTCAATGACCGATATATCAATTGGAGTAAAAATGATTCCTATCTCGAGAATTGGCTGCCGTTGTAATGTTCCATTTAATATATGATGACTGCTTCTGCTGCAGCCCCTACAATAAAATCTTCAATTAAAAATGTTCCCTCGTAGCCATGCATCTCGTTTTCCTCCTTCTCTCTTTCTCTATCTATCGTCGATGTATACGCCGGGTGCAAAAGATTTGGCGCTGCCATAGTTTTTAACACGCTTTCTTATAGGAAAGGGCCTGCAATAGGCCACGGAAGAAAGCGATTGTCGGTGGCCGAGCAGTTCGTGAGTCTATTGCGCTCCTGACCTCTTTTGTTGTACCGCTTCGTTTCAGGACTATACCTACATGGAAGCTCGTTGTGGACACTCTCGTGGTTTGTCCGAAGCATCGTCTGCATCGACGTATGTAATTTGCTTTCTCGTAAGCTACCGTCTCTCTTTCTCTTATTTTACTTCTGTATAGCTCTCGATCTTTCGTTCGGCTTCAAACCCGTAAATTAAATACGCCGATAAATACATCGAATCAATGATATTACATGTGCGTTTGCGGCATCTCGTATGTATTGAGTTACAGTCGCGGCTCGATCGAATAAGTCGTGACGCACGAGTTTCCGCAAATGGTTCCAAGACAGCCACGAAAAGCTTGAAAAATTCCCTTATTCCATTTTATTTAGAAATTTTCGAGCATTTTTTTGGCAAGTATAGCACGTGAGTTCGAGCTAGTCGCCGATTCGTTTATTAATCGTTATATAATAATGTACCGTTATATATTTGCAATAAAAATGCAAATGCAGTTTATATTATCATAAGTTTTTAAAAGAGTGTATAATGTATAATGCATTTGATAAATCAGCTAAGTGCTACCGGTGACATGATTGATTAAAGGCGAAACTACTTTTCTCGTGGCTTTTTATCAATCATCCCGCATGCATATCTGATCCACTTAAAATTTCGATTAAATGAATTTTGTCCGAGCAATCTCATATTTCTCTTTGGGTATATGATACATAAGATTGTCGAAACAGCAGAGCGAGTATAAAAAGGAGCATCGAGTCTCTCTCGCTCAATGGATGTAAATAAAACGATACATTTAAAATCATAAACCTTTTATAAGAGAGAGAGAATCGAAAGTATAACGGCGGCAAAATATATGTATAGGTAGATGGGTAATTTCAAAGCCGCAGCCGCAAAGTAAGGTAAAACGAGAGCCGAGCGCGCGCCTGTACTTCTTTTTTCGCGCAGGCACGCGAGTCTTCTTATAAAACTTGCAACAATACGAGTTGTACGATTATAAGCTGTTTACATGTGTATCGATGGCTATCGCGGCTGCAGCTTCTTTTCTTCTATAAAGCTATACAAATTGTGTCTTACTTCCTTCGCGAGATCGTTATCGACTGCAGCCGCAGCAGCTGAGCAGTAGCTTTTGTAGCCGCGCGGATAATAACGCGTTTATTATACACTTTATCCGCCGATTTCGTTTCTCCAGCTTTTGTGCATCGCGAGCCGAAAAACTCGCTATTGTTATACAGTTGCAGTTACGCGGTTATACGCGTGGCAAACAGTGTTTACGCGCGATTGATCGATTTTAGACGCTTTTTATCCGTCAACAAAAACGGGCCTCGCTCTAGTAATTATTTCGAAAGTTGATCCATCAACGATGCTACTTACCATTGAAGAATCTCCGATAGTTACTTTATATATGAATTCATTAATCGAGATTTCTTTTCCTTATTCTACGCAGTATTTGATTCAATTTTAACGCAAGAACAACAATTAATGAAATGCAAAAATAAATTTTACTCTATTGTTGAACTTTTCTTATCATTCAGCTGAATTTCATTGAAGATCTTTTCCAAGTTCAATTTCTCAAAGAGAAATAGTGGAACGTTAACATCGTATTTATGTGACAACAGAATTTAACCGCAATTCAAAAATTGTTATTACTTAGAGTTATAGCGACAGTTATAATATGATCTGCTTTAATCAAACTTCAATCAGATTGTTTACCAAATTTGTGGCTCTCGAAAATTCCCACTTACGTATTAACTGGGTTACAATTATGCATTAATTGAATATTTTATAATATAGGTTTTATGTAAATTTCATCGATACTTTTTCAACACCTTTTTATTGATGGTTTCATTTTGTTTTCACCAAAACTGTCATGTTCAGTCAAATCGCAGATTGAACATAAATTACAAACTCGTGTCCAAGTTTTATGAAAATTTTGCGTTAATGCTTACTTTTCATAATTAATCATTAATCATAATAAAACATTTTTTGAATGGTGGAAAAGAAGTTTGGTCAACAGCTTGGGTATGATTCGCAACCAAGTTGGCATTGAATTTGGTAAAATAGAAGAGTTTAATCAATTTTGTAAGTCGATTTATAAAAAATAAAATTTAAAAACTAATGCTACATCTACTGGATAGATTGAATTAGAAAATATATAATGACCACACATGGACAGTGTATTTAAATAGCATTAATATGTATTATTCTGTAGTGTAAAGAAGAAGAGATTACACAACCGAGACTGACTGTTTCAAGCTCTAGTATAATGTACGGATCCGTCGGATCATCATAAGTTAAAAATGAAATTGGCATTATGAAGTTAATAAAAGCAGTTGATCGTTGCGGGCGCTGACAAAAATTAAGGAATGCGCATAGGTATAATATGCAAGGGCTCGGTGAACTTGGCAACGATTCTGCGTACGTGTATTATACGATGATCGGGTGTATCAAGTGACGCGTGAAATTCTTTGCTCAGCGAGCGAAAGCCCGACGGTATGTAGCTATACGTATTCTGCACAGGGAGGTAGAATAAGCGCCCAGGCACGTTGGTCTTTTGTCTCTCTGGCTCGGCGCAGGGCTGAAAACTCACGACTCCCATTTCTATCCGCTTATTATTTCCGTTTTCTTGCCGGGGCAGTTCTTATCCTCGCGTCCTTTATTACTTCCGACATGGATGCAGTGCAGCTGCGTAATATTTTAAAATTTTCTTCCTCCCATCGCGACTCGAGAGCTGCGATGAAATTGCGCGAACGATCGAATTTATATACCAGAGGTGCGCGAGAGTAATTGATCGATCTGGTGGAGAGAAATGCGTTTTAATAATTTTAATGAGTACTTAAATATAATTAGCTCAAGCCTATTTGAGTTTTAAAACGAAAGACGTCGAATTTGTATTATATATTTTGCTCTCTTGACTTGATCTGTCGCAATATTTTTGCAGCATCGTCGTGTATATAGTTTTAACGAGCCGCAACGGAATGGTTATTGGATTTATTGGCCTTTGCCACGCATAATACATGAACAAATTCATACGTTATATTACTTTGACTTAATATGGCTCTCATTGTGAGCTATGAGTGAGCCAAGGGACATTATTAAGGGCTAATGGGCTGCCAAGCGGGTGTGTAAAACGATATCTACTCATTTGCATGGGACGTTGGTGTAACGAAGTTGAAGCTCGTCGCGATCAGCTCTCCGACATAATCCATCGACACTTGGCCGCATACACGTAAACAAGGATATATAAGGATCGTTATTATACATCAGCCTGTGGGCTAGGCAACTCGACTGCAGCATAGACAATTTCGAGCGAGGATCTCGCTGCATCAGGAGCCCCGAAGATCGAGCGCTGCTGCTGTATGTGCCACGCGAATTATCGCGTGTGCGGCGGCAGTCGAGGATAATTCGAGTCCTGGTCCGAGGCATCCAGCCACTCATAGCGATCCTGCGGCTGCTGCTGGTGGCGCATATGTCTCTCTCTCTCTCTCTCTCTCTCTGTACGATATAGTACTATAACTAGTAAAACGTGTATAGATGTAGGTGAAGCTTGGTACATGTGTAGAGACTATAGACGTTGAGGCTATGTGAGCACCACTGGGCGCGCCATGTTGGGCCGGGGATTGGCCGCCTCGGGCTGCCTCCTGTAAGCTCGTCCACGGGGATTGGCGGGCCACGCCTCCCCGCGTCGGTGCGCGGCTCGGCAGCTCGGGGGACGGCCCCTCCACGAGACGCTCCGTCTCTGTCTGGCTCGTTGGGCTCGCTAGTCGCTCACGGGCCGCCGCCGCGCAAACGTACACATACCTGCAACAACAGACAGCGAGCGAGCGAGCGAGCAGCGAGTGTGCGCTTGGCAAAAGTTGGCTCGGTGCAGACTGCCGGGCGCTATTGCTCGCTTATCCAGCCGCGGGGGTGGTTGTGTGTCCACCGCTGCTATTAAGCTCTCCCTTGTGCACTTTGCAGCGAGCAGCTTATACGGTACTTGCTTGTACCAGAGACAAAGTGTGTTGCAGCCCGAATTTTCTCTCCTCTCTCTTCTCTCTTCTTTCTCTATACCTATCCGTACTTTTGTGTGTTTCCATTCTGCGACGTCTGACCAGCAGTGTTTACATATCGCGCGTGTTTATACTTTGAGTGTTTTGCGACTCGTGCAGCAGTGAGTATAATTTATAGTCGCCCCGCGCACGACTGCAGCCAAAAGTGTCGTTGATCGCAAGTAATCGTTTGCATCGTCGTCATGCAGAGAGTTTCGTTGCGCGAGTCAAAGCTCGGCCCTTAAAACATTGTTGGAGCTCGAGTGCCACGCAAATCGTACCGAAGATATTTATCCTAACAAGTGCGCGAGTCGTGCCGAGCAGTGTGCCGAGTAATAATTAAAAATTAAACAAGAATATTCTCATAGAAAAAAAAAAGTTCGGCAATTGTGATAGTCGAAAGGAGAGAGGCATGATATCGGTGGCCACGACGACGAGCCTGCAGCAGCAGCCTCAGCCGCAGTCGCAGGAACCGCCGCCGCCACCACCTCCACCGCCGCCGCCGCCGCCTCCGCAGAGCATGGACTCGACTACGCAGTTGATCGACTGCAGCAGCACGGCCAGCGACAGGCCCTGCAGCAAGACCACCGACGTCAAGCCCCAGGGCCTCAAGTCCCTAAGAGGTTAGCAGCAACGCAATTTATATTTCCTCGCGAATCCTTTCGGTCATTCCTCGATCGTCATCCCTCAATTTCGCTTGTCTTAGGCTCGCAGTCGTACAACAGCACACCGCGGCACAGTATCGACGCGATTCTAGGACTTGCAGCCGATGCAGCGGCGGCTGCTGCGGCCCACCATCACCAACAGCAGCAGTTGCATCAACAGCAGCAGCAGCAGCAGCAACAACAACAGCAACAGCACCAACAACAACACAGTCAAGCTTCCGAGAGCAGAAAGCGAAAGAGTTACCCCGACATGGACGAACAAAGTCAGCAGAGCTGCAAAGAGTCGCAGGATAATACCGGTAAGTAGCCATATGCGATGCGATAGTTATTACGAGTGCGGTCATTACTGCAGTACGCACATATAAGCACGTGCGGAAAAAACAACGCAATACAAACATAGAGAGAGAGACGGGCTTTCCGCTATTATTACGCGAGCTATATAGAGGAGCTATTTAGATAAGCCGCGATGTGCAGCATGTTTATGTACTACTACTAAGCTGTGTGATTATGTGCGTTGCGCGACCATCGTCGCGAGTAAAAGGTTAAAGCTCACATTATGCAGGCGGCTATAAGTGAAAAGTGTCGTGTCGTGCGCTGCACATAATGCAGTTATCAAGCTCGCTCAAGTAGCAGCTCGGCAAAGTCTGCCTGTGTATATGGTAAAAGGGAAGCGAGCGAGAATCGGCTTTTTCGTCCTTATCGACGCGGCTCTCTCTCTCTCTCTCTCCGGTGCGAGTCGCGCGGGGACTTTTGACATTAGTTATCGTCGCGGACTCGGGCGGACTCGGACGCTCGTGTTGTTTTTGCGCCGCTCGCGAAGGGGGAGTGCGCCGATGTCTGTGTGCGTGCACTTATCCTCCCGGTAATGGAACGATGCCGTTAAACATTTTGCAGTATACTCGAGAGCTAATACGTCGTCGAGCTTTACTCGCGGTAAATGCAGTTCGTAGAGAGACTCTCGGACACCTTCGGACAATTATTGTACTACTTGGAATTGGTTTATTGAGAGCGTAGGATAGCTGTCGAGGCGGCTTAATCAAACGCCACGACGCGAGAGAGAGAGAGAGAGAGAGAGAGAGAGAGAAAGAGAGAAAAAAAGTTGGCAGCGCCAAATATCTTATCGGCCACGGCTCCGACATTCCTCTCTATACATTTTGGCCAATTTGTGTCGAAGCTTGTTTCCTTCTCTCGCTCTTCTCTCTCTTTTCTCGCAGCAGAAGCAGCTGCTGAATTTCTCGAGCTGCTCCGAAATGCAAAGTCTTTTCTATATATAGCTGTTATTATTGACGCCAATGCATAATGGATAATAGATAGATTATAGGAAGTACAGCGGTGTGCAGTCGTAGTTCTAGACTCTCGCGTACAGTAAAGTAAAGAAATGAGCGAGCGATATTGTATGTTATATTGTATACGCGTAGCCGACGGACGAAATTACCTTCTCTCTTGCTCACCTTGACGTGCCATCGCCACTATACGACTCGGCCGCGGTTCGAGCATATTATATGCGCTGCTGCTGCTGCTGTACGTTATAGTCATATTCTCATATACGCGCGGATAGGAGGCGTGCGACGGATTATCGCGCCGAGAGAAAGAGAGAGAAGTGCGTTGCATATATATATGTATGCATGCAGCAGCCACACGTCTGCTTGTATACTTTGCTTGGCTCGCGCGCGCGCCTACACACGAACAAACACACACGCACACACGTATATGTACATTGATTTAATCCGCAGTCTTGTAAGCTAATGGGCCGCCGCCACCGCCGCCGCATGCGTCGTCGGGCTTCTGATGCAGCGCTCGGGGAAAAAACGGCCAAATAAAAGCGAAAATGAGAAACAACATTGATATACGCACGCGCCGCGCAGCTATATGTATGTATGCAGAGGCATTCGTGTTTCTCTCTCTCTCTCTCGTCCAGTGTGACTTATCTTTTCACTCAAGCGGGTCCGTGTATGCGTGTGTGTATGTGTTTGTTGCCAGGCCACAACGACGACAAGTCAGCAGCAGCACACAGAGAAAGCCTCTGGCTTTTAACGTTTTAATGTTTCAATCGATTATAATATACGCGCGGGCTCGTATAAATAATAATTTAATTGATCGCCCCCCGAGATCCGACGAGAGAGAAACAGAGAGAGATTTTATATAGCGACCTTTTTGCCTTCTACCTCTGCATATTTTCGTCGTATGTATATGCACTTTGTGCGTCGAGCCAATAATCATCGACGCTCCTTTCATTTCCGTTTTATCGATTGCCTCCTTCTTCCATATATGCATTACGCACTTTTATGCTCTGTCTCTCTCTCTTTGTTTCGTATCAACTTCTTTTTTTTTTTTATTGTTGCCCCCTTCTCCTGACACTTTTTGTTGTTGTTGTTGCAACGGCTCGTTGAAAAATAAGCACGAGTACACGTGCCCGTGTATAATAGGCAAACGCCGGACTGTCTATGCGTGTGCAGCAGTGTGCATTGCGTTGCGTTCAACTGTGCACGTACATATACGCTCGGCGTGTAATTGGAAAATCGTTGCTATCGCCAGCTGATCTCTCTGTGCTCCGTATGTGTGCGTGGGTGGGTGCACACATGCAGTTGTACGCACGCCATAGTCTACTCGGGCGTTTAGCCTAGCCGATCGTCGCCGCCGACTTGCACAGTGCACACATACGGCTTTGGCCGCGCGAATCAAGCTCGTCGACTGCCTACACCTATACATTTGCTCCCCGGACGCAATAAACGTCGGATCAATTAAGATCGCCGACGGATAGTTGGCCGGCGATTAAATACATATTCAATTGCTTCGCTCGTATATATATATATACCTGCACACACACACACACATGTGAATACACACACACACACATGTATACAGACGTCAACGCTCGGGCACGTGTATACCTGCCTCGGTAGGCACGGTGAAAGCACATTATGTACGATTCACGCGAGAGCTTGTTTACGAGCCGGACCCAGCGATTTTATTCTTACATTTTTTTTCTTATTTTTTCTTTTTCGATGATGAATTTCGAAAATAAGCCAGCTAAGCGGCTACTGTGCCAATATCCGCGAGTGAATATTAATGATCGAGGAGCGAAATAAAAAGCAGCAGCAGTTCTGTGGCCAATGCCGTACGCGAATACATAAACATACATAATATACACACACGCGCGCGCGGGCAGTTTAATGATTTAATGGATCAATTAGCGCGCGCGCAAGTACTTACGCCTCGGTATTAGCGCGCGACCAGCTCGAGGCTATCCTATACACAAAGATTGCTCATTATGATGTACGCGTGTATATAGCTATAAAAAATACCGATCGATCGCCCAAATGTGTCGTTTACTGCTCCGAATTCCAATCATTGCGAGGAAAAATACCAAATAAGTACACAAATTTATAGCACGATGCAGAGACGGAATTCCGAGTTGCATATTATATAAACTACACGAGTATTAATCATAATCGCGCCTAACTCCAATGTCTCATTGGCTCTCGAGTAATTTTCTCCAATTATACTACGATGATAATTACGCCATTATCCACGCCGAATCAATTAACGAACGTTTATTCATCCTCTACTCTTATGCGTGTATATTATTGACGTTAACGCGCAGCCGATCGGAAAAACGCAACTATTGTACAACGAGCTTGGGAAGCTAATGGAATTATGCCTCGCTGAGATTTATCTTTTGCCGTAATATTTTTGAACGAACGTGTCATGTCTCGATATATTTTTTAATGAATATATAGCGCGCGATGTTGTGTCACTGCACGCGGGCTTATAATTGCTCGGATTCGATCGCGACTCGCAGCGACTCGTCAACATTTTGTACATATACCGGTTGGATTTGGAGGGATTACACGCGGACTCGGCTTTGCGCGCGATTCGACACATTTCATTTCGATCTGAATTTGATCCGGAAACAGCAGCCAGCTAAAGAATTGACACTCGGGATCGCGCGCATACCGATCCTCTTCTTCTTCTTCTTTACTCATTCTTCTTCTTCGTCTTCGTCGTTGTCGGTCGCTGGACTCGCTCGACTCTTATATAGCGCCTAAAGTAACTATTAACATCTCACAGGTCTGACGTCATAAATTTTTATTGATTCGCGCGTGGCTCCGCGCTGCTGCGAGTGCGCGCGCTGCCACTCGGCCCGAGCCTCGGAGCTTTCGAGGAATCGAGCAGCAGAGGAGGAACAGGGAAAAAGGCGCACCGCTGCAGCTGCGCACTTTTGGCCAACTACGTCGACTCTGTTCGGCCAATGCAGTCGAAAATGACAATAATCCCTTACAGTGTCGATTGGCTAGTTGAGTTTTTATTCGGGATCGAGTTTACGAATTAGACGTCGCGTACGCGGAGGAATCCGAATTGGCTGTGCGCAGTTATTCCGGTTGTGCACGTCATTGTCGGTCGGATCAGCTCGATATCGAGTGGGGATGATGGTGGTGGGCCGCGTGAGACGTTGCGCGAGAGGACGAGGAGGAGGGAGCTGCGCCTGAACGCGGGGGTGGCTGCGCAAAGATCACAACACTCGTATATAGCACAACTCGAGGTACACGAACAAAGTCGGCAAAATAATTTCATGGCCGCGAACTAGCTGCTCCGTCGAGTTTCGGAGCTTCGGCGCTGAGCGAGCTTTAGCTTAATTAATTCTAATGTGTCTCTTGTGCGGGATATGAGATTTAGTTGCTGCTGTTTGTCGTCAAAGAGGCGACTCTCGTGTATACGTATATATATAGCTCGAGACTCGAGCGTTTGGAATTACTCGTGCCGCTGTGTATTAAGTACGGTATACTGGCGCGTATATATGGTATACATCCAAGCTCTTTAACCCAGCAGCGGCGCGCGCAAAGTTATGTAGTAGTAGTAGTAGTAGTAGTGCAACTCGCTGCAACTCGCCGACGAGTCTGCAAACTACAAATTTCCAGCATTAATTGCATTTATATAGGCGCGCGAGTTAAGCCTAGTATAGTCACATGGACACACACACACACACACACATAGGTGCTATATAATATTGTAAATTGCATAATCTCGATGCAGTGCTCGTGTCAGCGAGGATTATTAAAGCCGCACATATATACGCTCCTATCGCAAATGAAATCATTTCTCATTTGCCTGCAGTTAGCCTCGTTATACACGTAGCTATGCACACGCACACGCATACTATAGCTTATATACACACAACGGCAACGAGCTTCGACGCTACACATTATATGTGTACACAATTATGGATCGGCGAAAAAAACGCCATTGGAAATTAACGAGCGGCTCGCTTTCTCTAATGAACGCGACGCTGAGCAATTACCCTCGCAGCAGCAACAACAACGACTAAGAACGTAGGTACGTCGAGTTCTCTGTCACCGGCAGCGGCCTTCCCCTCCTTATACACACACACAACAAGCACAAGAGAGAAGAAAAGTCTTATCGGTCACGCCAATCCCCCGAGCCGAGCGCGAGTTAGCCAAGCGCAGGCCGAATTATTCAATTTTCTTCGTTAGAAAACAAAGCTCGAGCTTTTGCGCGCGCGCGCTAAGTCGTTGCTGCACGCCAACGCCGGGCTGCTACCTACTCCTCCTCCAGCGGCATAATATATGGAACACAACAGAAGCGGCGTACCCTGGCGTAATAAAAGTCTCTCTGGTCGACGCTGCCAAAGTCAAATAAGCGGCCGTACGTACGAGGGCTTATATTCTGCAAAGTAAGCGTTACAGCGATAAAAGTCCCTATGAATCGTGGCTGTGTGTGTGTGTGTGTGTGTTCCTCTCTATATATATGCAGCAGGCAAGGACTCATTAAGAGGCCAAAGTTTGAGGGCTCGAACCAACTCGTGCGCACGGTATATACGATCAAAATCGCGTGTCAAGGGACGGCAAGACCAATTGGCCTTCTGGTAATTTGCGCCCCCCTTTTCTCGCTGTTTTCTGCACTCTCTCGCAGGATTTTTCGTGCGCGACTTAATTGCTCCGGCTTATATCCTATACATACATAAACTCGCAGCTCGGCCTGTGTATGTGTGCCGACGATTTTGTTATTCGGGCATTTAATTAAGCTCGCGCTTTCGAGCCGATTCTTACTATTACATGCACGAGCTCGAGCTTCCATAAACAACGTCGTCATCGTCATTGACATCTGGACAACGTCTTGTGCTGTACCTGACTCGGTGCAGCTCACTTATATGTCCATGCCTCCATGGGGGGTTAGTAAGCGCCCTACGTTTATATCCTAGACTAAAAGTCATTGGATTCGATTAAGAAACAAATTTTCAACGAGCAGAGAACCGTTTATCCACTATATAGAGCATGCAGCGCGCCTAATTGTTGCTATACACACACACACAAGTATTCAATATCACCGAGTTCATATTATATAGTGGGTGCATCTTTCCATCTCGCTGTTCTCTGCTCCAGGGCTGGCCCTGCTCTCTCGCATTATTATCAGAATGGAAATATTATTGAGTTGTCTGTAGAGCCCACGCGGAGAGCCGGAGAGCCTCGACTTTTGGCACACATCTGTTCGATTATGATTGAAAAGTTACGAGTCGGCATAATGCGCTTCACATACAAATGATTCGATTTTCTTTGCCTCGTAGCTTTATGCCATATTATGCCTAAGGGAGAGAGAGAGAGACTAAAGAGTCTGTGATTGCTATCAAAATGATTGCCGTGCATTATGTTATCGTCGCTTTTATTGTTGCGTTGGACGTTGCGCGTTGACTCTGGTTAAGTTGGCTGCTTTTATCCGCGATACTGGTTACCGCGGCCGTGCACTTTGGATTTCCGAGTATCGAGGCGCAAGAGTCTCCTTCGGCCCGATTCATTATCGAAGAATGCAACAACTCCGACTCTTTCTCGCTTTTCTGCGTATTACTTTTGCCTGCTGTATTCAAATTAATATGCCGTATAGTCGCGCATTTTATAAATATACGCGCTGCACGAGATATACAATATGCGCAGCGTATAAAAAGGGAGAGAATCTTGTCGGTGACAATAAATCATTGAGCCGAGAGAGCGTAAGCGCACTCGACTCGAGATTGAGCCGCTGCTGCTGCCGCGTGCATTTCTGGCAGCGGGTATAGCGAGCTCCGAACTCGATTTTCACTTATCTGAGTGAATCCTTCTCGTATGTACGTATACAGATATAGAGGGTATTATGGCTTATGCGCAGAAACGAATACGAGTCGCGAGCGATTTTCCGGTGCGAAGCTCGATCATAGCTCGCCACGTGTGGCAATAATCAAATGTCGCGCTATCGATTCTTAACGCGCATCTAGTCGTTTTCGACGACGAGCTGCTGCTAATTGATCCGCTGCCGATGCCGAAGTCAGTCAAGCTCGCCGCAAAATCGACCCGACGTATTTCGCAGCGATCGCTAAAACCACCAGCGTCGACGACGACGACGACGAGAGCCGCACAAAATGATCCGCACTCGCAAAGCTTTTCCCTCTTCTGGCCACGAGCAATAGGAAGCTGCGAATCCGACGCGTGAAAAAGTGGCTGAATAAAATGGTAATTCGCAGCCCCTCGTTGTTGTCGGCAAACACAACGCGCGTATTTAGAAGAAGGTAATGCGCGGCATTTATTGCGATCGTCGTCGTCGTCGCTCGGCCGACGAGTAGAGCCCCGACACTTCAAACGTCTAAAAGCCCCAAGTTGCGCATGTACTACTAGCACGTAGCGTATATACATTTGCTGATAAAGAGACTCGATGGTCTATTGAGGCTGTTGGCTGCTTTTACCGGCGGCGTGACTGCCTGCGAGTATAGAGGCGAGGGTGCGAGCGAGCCGCGCATAGACCGGAAAACACGACACGTTGCGACAATGAAAAGGGGTTCGCATACACGTATGTGTGCAGTGTATGTACTTTATTACAGCCGCATTATTATATTGAATGCCAACGCGATCTGCCAACAAACATACGTATACGAATACATTCGGAGCAGAAAAGGGTGCGCGAGTCCCTTTCAGCGCCAGCGAGCAAGTAACTACGATCCAAGAGAGATGGAACACGATCATTTCCGTGTACACAAAACAATTTTCAATTATTTCGACAAATTAGCCGGCTCATTTGTGCCTGCGCCTGTGTGCCAGCTAGCCATTATTACAGTCGTATATGATATGCGTCGTCGCGATGCTTGTGATTCGTATGTCAAAGTTCGAGTCTCGCGACTGGCAGCAACCTTCAAATATTAATCTCTGCGTCGAGACAATTCCTACATGTAAACTGTGATTAAAAACGAATGCTTTAAAATTAATTTATTTTTTGAGTTATTTGCTCGAAAAAATGTATGAAAATTCAACGATAATTAATTCCAGCCTCCGCCACTAGATGGCGAGATGCCTTAATCTGTTAATCCGCAAGTGGTAAAGTGAAAATAATTGTATAACTTGTGACGTGGATCCGGGTGATTTGGGAAAAGCGAATCTTTGCAACGGTGACGAGCTATTATGAGAACGATTGTTATTGAAGAGCGAAACGAGCTGCGAATACTTGTTCCTAACGCTGTACACGCGAAATATTATCGTCAACGAAATAATCCAAGACGAGTAGCTGGAATAAAGCTCGCGAGCCACCAATGAAAATCAGCAGAGCTATAGTAGATGCAGTCGGCCGGAGCGACGAGTATAATACATATGAGTAGTGCAAATCGAGTTGCTCGCGCAGGCGTACAAGAGGCTTCCGCGCGCGCGCGCGCGACGTTAAGGTCGGAATAAACGAGCCATTAATTAGTTTACACAAGCTTGGCGAGCGATCGTCGATAGGAAGAGGTAGAGCAGTTATACACACACACACACGTATACTGAGCCAAGCTACACGGGGCGCGTGCGAGCAAGTCTTGCAGTCCAGAGAGCTCTGCTAGCCATCGGGGTTTAGACGGGGCGAGGAGGAGGCTAGCTTCGTCCAGGCTTATCCCTCTTATCAATTCAATTAAACGGCCGGC
Organism: Trichogramma evanescens; assembly: GCA_902732785.1. NCBI lineage: Eukaryota > Metazoa > Arthropoda > Insecta > Hymenoptera > Trichogrammatidae > Trichogramma > Trichogramma evanescens. The sequence goes on along the minus strand of CACVKI010145540.1, from coordinate 136,734 downwards.
CTGGCGCTTATTTCGCTCGCTGCGGTTCCTTCGCCAAACTCATTAGAGACCGGCTAGATTCTTTTGCCTGTACGCGACGTTTTCGTCTCTGCTCCACTGTATAAATACTCGACGCGTGTACGTGGCTGCCAGTCTGCATACTTATAACGCGTACGCCTCGTTATCGGCCCGGCTTAATAATTTAATTGTTGGCTGGCGTGCGACTTTGTTATTGGCCTCGGCTGGCGCGTCGTGCGCCGTATCGTCGTCGTCGTCGACGTTTTTTCCAGCTCTTTCTTTTTTTTGCCGTGCTCTAGCTGGGCGATATATCGCAATTACCCTCCTCGCGCGCTACCTCGCGAGGGTGCAAAATCTTTAATACGATCTCGCTCGAGTCTCGAGCGGTATAAGACCTGCGTGCGATGAATTAGTCGCGCGTCGCACTTTCTATTTTCAGCTCGTGCTTGGCTCGGCACGATGTGTACGACGGATAAAAGTGCAGCGAGCGGAGATCCCTTCTGCCACGTGCACTCCTATACTCGAGATCTCGGGTCGCGCATTATATTACGATCTCTCTCGCCGCGCATAGCAGCAGCGGCTAATTTTTTTCCAATAAATTTGTTTGCTAAAATTACCGAGGAATTTTTTCATTAAATAAATTGGATTTTGATATTGCTTCTGCAGCAGCTTCTATAGCACACGTAATCGATCGGCGCGCGTCTCTCCGCGCGATGCAGCGTTGAGTGCAGCTCGCTCTCGAGCTTATATATCATAACATTGTATAGCCTGTAATTTCATTATAACTCGATCGCGTAATTCGACTTCATTATAAGTGGGCGCAAAAGCAGCAGCATATGAGGTGCATCAGGTAGCTCGATCATCAGCAGCGCCGCACTTGGTATATAGCCGTCGCCGCGTCGGCGCAGCAGCAGCAGCAGCACACGCTTTCGAATTACCGCCAGACGAAAGATAGAGAGAGAGAGAGAGAATGAGTAAAAGAGAGGGGAGCGCGAAACTAGTTTTGACGTTTAACCCAGGGACGAGACGAATATTATAGAGCTCTATTGGGACTCGTCACTCGAGCAAAACTCAGAGAGAGAGAGCTCAGAGCTCTTCAAAGCTTGTAAAATATTATTCATCGCGGATGAGATCGCGATACGATCGGCAGCTATGCCAAAAGCACTTAAAAATCCACCAATCACTGTATGCTGCTCGATGCATTAGTAGCTGCTGCTCTTCGACATTCATCCCGATGCGCGTCCAAAATTATTACGAGCCCGCTTGCTGTGTGCTGGTGTGCTGGTGTTTGCGTTGATGCGTGGGGGCCAAAAAAGCCTCGACAACGGGCGCGCATTTGTAACGTCGTTAAAAGTCCCAACGTCTCCTTTTCGTTCCGGGCCCGGAATCCGGTTTTGCTCCTCGATAGCTGACACATACCTTACAGCTACTGCGCGCTGATGTATATTCATTCGATTCGCGACGATTCATTCGGATGATCGGACTACTCGAGCATTCGTGTTCTTTCCATACATATTCGTGCGCGCGTATACATACACATTATGTCAGTGTGTAGCCGCAAAACATTATAATGTAGTCGATATAAATCTGAGAGAGAGAGAGAGAGAGAGCAGTGCTGGTGGCGCGTAGCTACAGTAGCTCGTCATTAGCACCTCGCTACACAGCATTCGCGCTCTCTCTCTCTCTCAGCGCACAGCTATATATGCCAATATATATTAATCGCCGACTAATTTTGCTGCCATGCCCGAGAGCTGAGCCGAGCTCGGCAAATTGCTCGACTCGCAGCTACCGTCGTGTTCAGCTACGCGGCCGAGTGCAGCTACCGAACTATATTATACTCCCCTCCATTCGCTTCCGCTGCATTGTAAAAGTTGTTGTTGCAGTACTACACACTGTGTAAAATATACTTTCCCATCACGACGAGTGGATAAACGCGTGTCGCGTAATTACCATCGCCAGCTATGCTACGAGCTATTGTGTGCACTCGAGGCAAAAATAGCTCGCTTTGCGTCCAAAAAAAGCAGCAGCCAACGATACTCCGTCGATTTTTATGTTTCGACCGCAGTTTGCGACGCGCTGCTTTATAGCTCCTTTTTGCCGCGTGAGAATTTGCGCTAATTGCGCTGGCCGCCGCCGATGATTGAGCTGTTTCTTAGCTGCCTTAACGCGCGTATCGCTTTAGAAAGCTGCTGTGCATATAATGCCATTATTGAGCGAAGGACTTGTCGACTCATTACCGGATTAGCTCGCCTCGAAGCGAATCGGCCAATCTCCACTATACTGCGCACACAAGACCTCTGTTGAGGCAATCTCTCGTGCGACAATTCAAACAAGACATTTAAATTGCGCGACAACGCGATTACTTTCGCCTATAGCCGACTGAAAGCTGTGAGCTTTTTTTCCCTACCGATAAAGCTCGGCTAATTAATAAAGTTTCTCGCGCCAAGCGAGGCCAACAAAAGGCAGCTCGAAACAACAGCTACTACTGCAGTGTACTGTATACCATAGCTAGTGGCAAACAGGACAGTTCTCGAGGGTTACGGGTGCTTGGCGACATGCATGGCTGAGCAGCGAGCTGCAGCACGAACCAAGAGTGCAGCGACCTCGACGACGTCGCGCGGCACAGCTGACAATTATGCTGTACTGTATATCGAGTTGCAGTGTCGCACTCGACGCACCACACAGCGTCGCATTTTATATATCGAGACGTAATCGAGAGATCCCTTGGCGCGCATTAGCTCGACTGCGATGACGAATACACGTTTTCTTCAAATTTTTTAATAATCCCAGCATCCAGTGCCGATACTTGTGGCCTCTTTCATATATTTCACCGATGCCGCACTCGGAGGGGATTATATCGAAGCGCGAGAAAAGTGCGCGGCTAAATAGAGAGAGAGAGAGAGAGAGACGAAAATGACCTGCCCCCGTGAGCAAACTCCGTATATATATTTATACAAGATCGCGTTAATAATCACACGGCCTGGCGCGTACGCCTGTAATGTAGATGCATCGTAAAAAAGAAGCCGCGACGAGGAGAGAAAGAAAAACGAGGCGTGAAAGTCGTAATCCTCTTTGGCTCGGCGGAGCGCGGCACAACATTTTTACCATATAAACACACACACACACACGTGCGCGCACTTGTGTGTATATAATATATAGTAAAGCTCGTACTCCGAACGTGAATCGCGACGTATTGTGCACATACACGCGGATCATAATGCGAGGGTAGATTCTTATTCTCCAGCTCTACTTGTACATACGTTGGGACGAGCGATTCTCTTTTGAGCCGCTTCTTCGAGTATGCGCGCGTGTAATCGTACCCTCCTCTCGATTTTGTCGCTTTTTTATTCAGCTTCTTTTTCCATTGGGATTATGTTCGCATATACGCAGCAAAATGGAAAAAGTGAGACGCGCGCGACGATAAACATTATACCACATATACACGAGAGCGCGCGCCTGTATCGCTCGGACTTAATTAAATTTTATCCTTCTGTTATCTTGTTCAATTACCTTTTTGCTATGTGTGCATATACGTGTATAATGGCGCAGTAATGCCGAGTACAAGCCGCATTATGAACGGATGAAGATTTCGTAATGAATGTATCAAAGCGAGCAAGATAGACATGTGCTTCGACGTAATGCTACCATACAGCTGCAGCAACTCTCTCTACCTATATAGAGACAGACACACACACACCTATATACTGTGTGTACGTAATATACTTGTGCCGCTGCTGTGTGTGTGCTCAACATCGAAGAAATGAGTGTAAGCGTGCAAAAAACCGATTAGATCTCGCTGCCATTTGCATATAATTGCATATTATCCAGAAAGAGAACGAGTATATAACTATAAAAGTTAGAGAGAGAGAAAAAGAGCAAGAGTCGCGCGCAAGCGGCGCTGTGTAAAGCCAACACAACAAAAAAATTAAGCGTCTTATTCTCGCCGTTGAAGGAAAATTAATTGATAAAATTAAATTAGCTCGCAGCGTCCTTGTTTCGCGTTTCCCCTTCTCCACTACCACGTCACTTTCCTCCCCTCCGCTGCTGCTGCTGCTGCTGCTCGATCCTTCGCTGAATAAGCATTTCTTTTTCTTTTAAATTTTAGGCCTGGAATTCGACAAAATCTTACTCTCTTGGTCTCTATACGAAGTTAGCGTGGTTGTCAATAATTCAGGGGCTTTGGAAAATTAATCGAATGTGAATTAATATTTTTTTTTTACTATTTTCTTTTTTATCGATCGTCTCTCGACCAGGTTAAAATATTGCATCCTTAGAAATGAATTATTGCTCGCGTTGTGTAAGTGCTCGAGTTAGAGCCTCGAGACATTAGCAGTGCATTAATGTGAGTTAGGGCCGTCACTGCGGTTCGATCCGTTATTATCGCGAACTTTGCCACGTCCATCGCAACTGGCAGCTCTGTTGATCCGCCTCCTACGCTTCCTACTACGAAACAGCCCTTGCACTTTAGTCGCTCCATCAGTCAAAACGATGAGTTAATTTAGCTCTCGTAAAAAGACGATATATCTCGAGCACAACTAATGCACAAACGCGCGTAACAACACGTGTCGCTTGAATTAATAAGTTTATTTGATTCTCTATATCTATAATGGTGGGAAATAACGCGACGACGTTTATGCTGATTTTTCTCTCGAGCGAGTTTGTAATCACAGCCGATGCGAGGATGTGGTCAATTAAGTCACGGCGTCGAATAGAAAATGCGCCGCACGCTTAATCCGTGGCAGGTATTGCATCGTCGTCAACGAGCTTATTGTAAATCGGCCGATCGCCGGAGCTCGTCGAAAGGTAATACGCGTAAGTCGATGCGGCGGCAGAAATATTTTTCGCGACGCAGCAGCAGCAGCAGCACATGTGCGTCTCACGGTGAGCCTCTTAATATTATATTATATATTTAGCTCGGCAGCTCTGGAAAGAGAGAGAGACGCTCGCTCTCCTATAGCCGTGTAAACCCGATTACACGAGTATATACGTGCGAGAGAGGCGCGAAAGAAACTTAATCGAATAAAGGCGCGCTAGATTTGCCAAGACGATAATCTACTTGACGTGATCTCTTTTTCTCGCGTACTTACCGACACACACACACACACACACACACACAACTCTTTCGAGCTGTTATCTTAATTCATCGGCGGCTTGGAATATGCTATACAAGGGACCGCGAGGTAGCGAGTAGGTGCAAACCTGCAGCCAACCCAAGAAAGAGAGAGAGAGAGCCCGAAACTCGTTTTGTTTTCTATCCTTTGTGGGTTATTCGAGCATTAATGAGCCATAAAGCAGCGCTATGGTTACGCTCGATTTTCGTGACTCGTATGCATAAATGCATGCCCGGCAAAGCTGCCAGTCGATAAGCGCGCGACCCCACCCGCCTCGAACTTTGTAGCCACCTGCAGCAGTTGTACCTGCGATTCGATCGACGAGCATTACAACTTTACATCTGTCGATGCCGCGTTCGCCAGCAAATTCATCAAATTTATTCATGTATTTCTCCCTTGGCCCTCGGTTCATCATACTTTATGAAATAGACATCTCATATGAAAATTAAATTACAATTTTTACATCTAATTGTAATTACTGCTTTTCTATTTCATAAATTAAAAAGAAAACGCAGGTGTGTAGGCGGGGCAAAACAATTGGAAAATTAAAAAGTCGTCGATTAAATAGAATAGCAGTGGGTAAAAGTCACGAGTCTTAGGGCGACGATTTGCTGAAATACACACGCGACACGCGGGGCCTATATAGACTACACGACACGTCTCGTTCTCTGAGTCTCTCGCATTTTCTCCTCGTCTTCTTTTTCTATACGAGCTGCACACAAGGAGTTATGTTCCGGGGCTATTAAGCACTCTGCGCGCACACGGATCGCTGCCAACAACTGCTATACACGGGCCTGTATAATTTCAGCCTCGCAGAGTCGAGAGAGGACTCCATTATCCTATCTCGTCGTGTCAATCTCCTAAGTAGCTTCTACCTCCTCGCGTATATGTATATGGCCGATTCTCTGCGAAATCTAATGGCCCAGAAATATTCTCCGTGCTTTTCATATCGAACGTGTCCCCTAATTTTATTAGAAATTTTATTCAAATTTTTTCAACTATCTGTGGTACGGCTCTTTTTTTAGAGACTGGCGTTTTCCCTGTAATCTGGCTTTTTGATTTAGAAAAATCTTAGCTCAGTCTCGTGTGATTCAAGGAAAGAATGTATTTATCATTTGTAAGTATCGTATTCGTATGCATCGAAGATGCACTCTATATCATAGGTGGCAAGACTCATAGTGCAGTGGGCGCGTGTCAGGGCGGACAAAGGAGCGGCTATTTCGTTCGTTGGCGGCTAGTTTAAGAGCGAGTAGCGCGATATATTTAGAGAGGGTGGCCGATGATGATGCAAAATGCATACGTCCATCGAATTCCTCATTCGGACCTCAAGCCACATTGCAATTGAATGAGATGGCAAGCGCAGAGCTACTTATGCGAGAGCCGACAAAAGGACCAAGACGACGACGATAATCGCTGAGAATGGCTAAAAGATCGGGACGTTTCAGTTGGCAAAGTGCATCCTCTGCCACTGCAGTGCGGCAAGTGCGTATCGACAGTCGTACAGTCAATTATCGTCGCTTACAATAATAGATGCATTAGGCTGGCTTTCGATTTGTGCAGAGTCAGTCGTCTGCGGGCCGATCAGCCGATGGACGATCTGCCGACTATATATACGTACGTCGATCGTGGACGGAGCACATGAATTTCGCATCGTTTAATGACGCTTCGGTGCGTCAAGCGATGGTATGGGTCGTCACTGCTATTATATATCGAATTATCGATGTAGGATTGTCCACGTATTATGTTATAACGTAGCTCACATAAAAGCACGAGCTGCGTAGATTGAATTATAAAAATTCAGTGAGTCAAGCGAGCAAGTAGCTGCCACGCGACACGTCGAGTCGCCGGAAAAAAAAAATATAAAAATTCAATTTGGCGCACGCGAGCTAGCCTAGCTAGCCATGCTTAGCCACTAAAATTTTCCTCCTCATAAATTTTCCAGCACGCGACGTAACGTCGACCAGCGCGAACTAACTCAATAATACTTGGCGCGGCAGCTCGAGAGCTCGTTGGGTACGACGACGACGACGACAAAAACAACTGCGCCGCGGACTGTACTGTGCAAAGTCGTGTGGCCGCATAAGCAGTATACCTACCTACAAAGTGAGAATTAATCGGCTGAATCCCTGCACAGGTGTGTGTGTGTGTGTGTGTGTGTGTGTGTGTGTGTGTGTGTGTGTTGTAGTGTACAGTGGGTTGCGCGCGCAGAGGCGCGAGTACATGAGCACGCGCAGGGGGGTGCAAACTAATTAATGGCAGTGCGAGCATAAGCTCGTTACTCACGACGATAATAACTCGAGCCCCGTACCGTTGCCGCTGCCGCTGGTCGCTGTGCAAACACATGCACTGCACACGCACACACACACGTATACAGAGCAAACTATAGGATACGGCCAAGGGGCCACTAAACTCACCTGACTCGGCCAGCTCGTGCAGGCGTCAGCTATCGATAGGGGCTAATGCAGCGGTGTATCACCATTAGTCCGGCCAAATCAATCTCGTCGCTCGCACCAATTTCAATCGTCCCGACGATTCATCTTCCTTTCTTCCTGCAGCATAGTTCGATGCCTCGCCGAGTCCAAGCAAAAAAGCCCCAGCTAAAACGAGCAAAGAAGACGAGTGAAAAGTCGATCGCGCGTTGACGGGGCGTCGTCGTTGGCTGCGCTCCTCGTTGCCGAGGAAAAATCGCCGCGATCGGCCCCGCGTGCGCGCGCGAGTAATATTGGCTACTCGCGAGCGGGGCAATTAATAATTTTATAAAATGAAGGAATAAAAAAAAAGAGAGAAAAAGCCACTCGAGCTGCGTCAAACTGCGCGATGTTAATTAACTTTCAATATCACAACGATGTGGTATGCACACATCCATATACACACACACACATACGTGTGTAGCAAAATTTAATTAAACGTCCGTTCTTTACGTCGTGCTATATAGCCAGCGCTAAAGCTTTTATTAACAAACTTTTCAACGTCATATCAAGCCAATGGAGTATCTCTCACGCGTCGCCAAATTACACGTTTTAATATAATATACTTTTTTTAAACCAACTTTTACATTAATCGGTCGGCGATGTACTATATATATAGCAGCAGCCTGCAACTACCATATTATCCATATTAAAGTTTCACCTTGGTGCACTTTTTTTTGGCTTGCGATCGAGTGTCGTCGAACTCGGGGTCCGATCTGCCGCTCGATTCGATGTTTATTATACGCGCGAGATTCATCGCATCGAGTAAAAGCCCAAATAATTATGTCACATTATGAAAAACTTGAAAAATCTCAACATGCTCATTAAAATATAACTTATACTATTGTATTTGCTATTATACAATTATTTGTCCTTTACCACTTGCAGATTTACAGTTGAGGGTGCTCGCCATCTAGTGGCGGATACTTGAAGTAGAATCATTGTATTAGTCGGGGTTGAGAACTAATCAAGATTTTTCAAAACAGCTCTATAAAATGCGAATTAATGGTTACATTTTTTAAAACATTTTAAATTGTCATTTTTTGGTCACGAGGCCATTCTTAATGTTAAGCATTTCTACCAGGGTTGGATACAATTTGTACATGATATAACTCGATCTCGTCGAGTTACTCGTGTCTTGGATTATCTATCAAAATAATAGAGACGATCGCGGGGGGAGGAAGGTTCCCAATATAAGGCACATAATGGAGCCGGCTCGAGTAGCTATAGTATACGCCGCGACCTTACACGTCTGCGTATGTGTACGTATTACCTTTTTGTAAAATTCAATAAATAAGCTGTCACGTGAAGGTAGGATCGCCGAGTCGAATTTTTGTCGTCCTCGCGCACGCAACGAGTTCTCAATGTAGGTATATACAAGACAAGACTCGTGTGTTGCTCCTCCGTTTGTAATATCATAATAGCTCTCGCGCACGTGCATCGTACAGCGCATAAACATGCGCTCATGCTATTTATGCATCGTTTTCTTGCTGTGTGTATGCCTAATTACCGAATGTTTGACTAATCCTTGTAGTGGTACAGACAGGCCTACTACTACATGGCACAAGCAGTAAATATATTAAAGTAGTAATGTTACAAGTTTTGCTTAATACGGTAGACATCATCGTGTGTAGATATCGCGCTCGCTCGCCGCAGCGTTGCGTCGGCAAGAAAGAGAAAAGAAACCCGATCCAGCTCTACTTGCATATAAAGCATCGTGGACTACATAACGGTATTATATCTCTCTCTCTCATTATTCTGTTATTCGTCCGCGAGCCCATCAAAACGTTACGTTATGTATGTATATATACAGCAGCAGCAGTCGGTATCGCATGTGCTGCACTCAATTGGCTCTCGCGGAGTACTACTACGGCAAAGCGCGTCTCGTCTTACACGAGCTACAAACAAAACTAAACAGCGTCTAATCCTCTGCCCGTGTATAAGCAGCGGCGGCTTTTTTTATTTACCTTCGGTTTTATTATCGAGCCTCGGGGCTCTTTAATGGCCCTCGTGCGCTCGCTCCTCGACAAAGTCGATCCTTTTCGAGAGCCCCGCAATATACAGAAATCGCAGCGCGCCCCGATGCTTAAATACCCGTACGTGTAATATAATATAATATTATGCACGTTTAGGCAAGGATGTGTATTATCGATTGTCGTTGCGAACTATTACGCATATATACTCGGTAAGCGTCAATCAATTCATCCCATTACACGCGGAGCTGTATGTTATCTCGAGATGCAAGGCGAAATTGACACGGAGCCAAAGAGCGATTAGCTCGCAGCAAATCGATCCTAATTCAGCCCCGAGTGAGGAGCAGCGCGAGAGAAAGCGACAGCAGCAAGCCTGCAGTTAGCTAGTCTCTACCGAGAGAGGCTTAATTATCCAGCTAATGAGGGCTCGACGTATATACACACCCAACGGGCTTCCGATCGAAGCCTGCAACTACATTAGCCAACGACTTTGCTTTCTCGCGATATACCTACCCCTATCACTGCAGTTTCTCCGATGTATAGCCGTATGAGCAACCGAATCAATCTTTGGCCCCTATAATGATATCGATCCGCTGTCGTTACAGGCGAGAGCAGCAACAACTCGACGGGCGGGGGGAGCGACGACGATCTCTGCCACGGCATGCAGGACGACTGCAACTCCGGCAAGAAGAAGCACCGGCGCAACAGGACGACCTTCACCACCTACCAGCTGCACGAGCTCGAGCGAGCCTTCGAAAAGTCACACTATCCCGACGTCTACTCGCGCGAGGAGCTCGCCATGAAGGTCAATCTGCCGGAGGTCCGAGTACAGGTGAGTTTCTCTCTCTTCTTTCTGTATTATTTACCTGATCGATAGGTGTGGGCGAGCAGCTGATTTTTACCTGACGTTCGCCACCTGCGTAAACATTCGGTTCGGTTTTGATTACTCACCTTGTTTTATCGGCTACCCGACTTTTCTTTTGATCCTTCTCAATTGCGCTCTAGTATAATAATTATATCTTTCATATGTGTTCGGTTAATTTTGATCTCGAATGAAAAAAATTAAGACTCATTTTCGAAAATTTTCTTTATTCGATTGGTATAAAAACTGTACAAAATTAAAACAACACCCGACATTTCAATCATCGCTTACTCTATCGCTATCGCTATCGCTTATCGCCTTCGATGCTCTCGTGTTTTAATCGTGGAAAAAATCAAGACACATTTTTGAAATTCATTCAAATCATTTTTGCCGCCACGACAATGTGATACAAGTCTTTGTTGTTGAGTTCTCGGAAGATCATGTCACAGCACTCGATCGACGCAACTCTGTTGTGTACGAGCTCCATGAAAGGATCCAGGGCCCAGTGCAGGAAAAATCTTCTCGATACTTTCTCGCAGAGATGGCCGGCGCAAGCCTTTTGATGGCTCTCGGACAGCTCCCACAATTCGTCAAAGTGCCCGAAACGGAAGTAGTCGAGCAATGTGACGTGTTTCGCCGCCTCTTCGGCATCCAGCCGAGTTAGCTGGTAGAGCGTCAGACTCGAACTTTCCGATGGCTCTTCCTCTTCCTCCTCCTCGCTAGAATCACTGGCACCGCTAGCGTCACTAGCATCACTGGAATCACTGAACGCAATGTTATGAAATACTTTGATCTCTTTGGCGTCTGCCACAAAGTCCTCGTCGTCGTACCAACTCTTGTCCGCCGAATGGTCCTCGTTCAAGCCGAGATCGATGAACAATTGCATGATCGTCAGGGCGTCGTCTCGCGTCATTTCGTATCCTCCTTTCTTGAGGTAATTGACGATGAACATTATGTAGCACGTTAGCTTCAATTTATAATAAATCGAACCGTCGACCTCTGGATTGTCTATCGGTTCCAATGCCTCGACGAACTGAGCCGCCCCGGGTAAAACGAAGCTGTCCAGATCTGCGCCATTTCGCACGAGAGTATCGACCTCCCTCGGCTTGAGATTAGCCACGGCTATTTGCAGCGGTGTGCGACCCCACGAGTCCCGAGCATCGACCTGCACCGTCTGCTGGATGTCGTTGCAGACTTCGAAGAATAGCTTCATCAAGCCATCCTCCTTGTATCTCATACAGATAATGTGTAGAGGTGTGAATCCGGCCTTGTTTGCCAGATTCACCTCGGCTCCTTTTCGCAGCAGAAATTCGGTCAATCTCTTGTGTCCGTTCCTCGCGGCCAAGTGTAGTGGCGCGTCACCTGTTTCTCTCACGAGACAGTTGACGCTCCGACCCGACTGGAGAAATTTTTCGACCTCGTCTTGTAAGCCATACTCGCAGGCCACATGCAAGTGCGTATAGCCATCGGCGTTTGTATAATTCACGTTACTGTTGTATATTTTGAAAATCTCACGGACGATTTGTTGGTAGGCAAAATTCAAGTGTTCGGACGCAATGTGCAGCGGTGTGGTGCAATTCAACTGCTGGTTGCTGTTGTAGCCACTGCTAGCTACGAACTCGACGAGTTTCCTCAATTTTTCGACACTTTCATAATCTTTACTCCAGTATTTAATAGCGAGCGAGAGGACACACTCAACTTCATTTTCTGTGGTAAAAACGTCCTCGAGATTTGGCAGTTGAGCCTCGCAATCCTTGATCAAGGCATAACGTTTGTCAAGAAAAGCACATAGCTCTTTCGAGACATCCGTATCCATGCCTTCGGCATCGTGATTGCAATTTCGATCGAAGGCGTTGCACATTTTCGTAGACACTCGTAGCACAGAACGCACACAATCGTTTTTAATTTAACGATACTTCGTTAAATGTTCTTTTCACTATAACTGCTATCGATGGGACTTTGCTCGATGTTCACTGTACGGTGTCCTAACGTGTACTGGTTTATAGATAGACGAGGATGTCTATATTTAGAGAGTCAAAAATACATACGCTCGAAGGCAAATAGTAGAAAAAGTCGTTTGACGAATGACTCAGCGCAATGCCGTTAGTACTCGAGGCACCGATAACTTTCTCTTTTGGAAAAGGATGTGACTGCGAGAACGACGTTAGACCATATAAAGCAGAACCTAGAGTTATCTTTAAAATCGTAGATACAGGCAGTTGGAGAGCCGGCCGCCAGTAGACAGACGGTATACGCAGACTCGACTAACTATTATTACGCTCGAGTTACAAAAGTCGGCAAACAGCAATTACATTTGGACCGAGCAAGTACAAAGTATTAATCCGCAACGAGCGTTTGATAAGGCTTAAGTTTGTTAATTAGCTGCAGCGGCAGCTCGTAATTCAATGCAGTACGTACACCGCGAGCGCCGGCCATAAAGGCGGAAGGCGCACGAAAAGGGCCGTGCTAGGTGCTGTTTACCTTATAGGTATAACGCAACGTTTCCACCGAGTCTATGGATGCAAATCTCCAACAAACTCGCGTGGAAATTGCAAACTCCGATTTGGCATGGCGAACTACGCGCGTATAGAGTACAGGTGCGCACGCACACGTATACAACACAAAGTCGAGCTAACGGCTTGCCGCCGTTTCCGTGCAAACAATCGAGCGCGCGGCCAATCGTGCCCGACACCGACGCTCCACGCAGATGTATTAAACTAAATTAAATTAATTATGTTCGTGACGGCGATAAAACGTGCGCAACTTCGCCAGTCCTCTCTCTGCATATTATACGCACCTATAGCAGCAGGCATAGCATGTGCCGAGCATCGATTAGGCTCAAAGCTTTGTGCTTTGGTGTAGCAGCTACTTTGCCGGGCCAATGAGCCTATGCACACAGTGTATCTGACCGATCAGTCGAATTAGCTGCTGCGTTATACCACTCGTATACGCAGTATGTGCACTGCAGCTGTTTATGTAGTCGACCGGAGCTTTGAGGCTCCATCGGCTTCGACAACACTATGACTACACTATGCTTCGTATTACGCTCGAGCTATAACTGAATTATTCGATTCTTGCGTCACTTCTCTCATTTCTGATCATCCTCTTATCGTCTCGACACTGTCCAAATCAGTTCGGCTGAACTTTCTACGGAATATTGACTAAATATCATCTAAACTGATCGAATCAAAGACGTTATCAACGTTCACGAGTTCGCCCGAATGAATGATTCAAACTTTGAGTTTAAGGTCATAAAGTCGTGTATGCAATTTATTGCAGTTAGCCGCGCGAAAAAAAGTTTGCGCTGCTATTATTGCGATAAAATCGCAAATGTCAAGGATCGTGCAGTTGATTCGGGTCAGACGAGTGGATGTAATATTTATACGTGCTGCAGAGCTCTCTCTCTCTCTCTATGGGCGCTAATTAATTTTATTCCGCCGTTTGACTTGGCATTTTTAACGAACTTTAACCCGGTTGATTAAAAAAATTTTGCGCAGCGCGCTCGGTTGTCACCGCTTGGCGGATAGTACCGTATATTGCAGGTACGCCGAGGCCGGGCCCCGCTCCGCACCGCTGCGGTAAACAAAAAAATACATTGATTAAAAACTGTCGAAGGTCGTCGTCGGTCGAGCGATCGAAAAAGGGATTTTTAATCAGCGAGGCTTTACATCAAACGAAAATGCATTTATTGCTTGCGATCGTAGAGCTGCTACGCAATTTTCCGAGCTCTCTCTCTCTCGTCGAGCTTGGCGGCGGCTGGGGCGGCTGCTGCTGGGGGCTTGGGAACGTCGAGAGGCGCGCGTAGGCGGGAGGGAAATCAATAAACGCCGTTGCCGCTGCCACGCGTGCTCGTGCGCAAACACACACGCACCTACAGTATATATTCGGGCTGACTCTCTCTCTCTCTGCTCAGTCTCCAGCGCGGCGCAGACCTCCTAAAAATAGATATATATTTTCCATGCGTAGGCGAAAGCGTCGCGGGAGAGCTAACTGTGAAAAAGCCAAAGCCGTTTGATATACGCCCACTACAGCGACTGCGTCGCGTACCGAAAGCAGCACGATATATACAGAACTGCAGCCATTCGAGTGCGCGGCTGGACGCGGCCAATCGACTGCGGCGCGAAAATCTCAATTAAAATGTTTCACATTATATATAGCAGCTAGTCGGCTTTGCACGCGCGCGCACACACGAAAAAGTCTCGGGTTTCTTGACTGTTAATTTGACTCGTCGTTGTTGTTGTTGTCGGGCAGTCAAGCCGGCAGCGGATTGGCAATCCCTCGGGACGAGGTTGTTCGCTGCGCTCGCCAACAGCTCTGATCCCTTAAGCTTATTAGCGCACTGCGTTGCTGCGGATTGCAGCGAAGCACGAGCTCCGATGGAGGAAGAATAAAAATCCACGAGTAGAGCTGTGTCGGCTTCGTCTCGGTCGTCGGATCGTCGCGCCATCGGGGAATCGAGTCGAGTCGAGAGCGCGTGGCGAGATCATTTATTCGGCTCGAGAGAGCACCCACGCGATCGCTTGTTTGCGGCCTCTTAATTGATCGAATTATCGAAACACGCGGCGCGCCTAATTAATCTTATTTGTCGCTCGCGCTGGCGGCTCTGGAGTAACAAAGTGCTCGCCAAAAGTCGAGCTTTAGCTATGCCCGCACGAGGAGGACGAGCACGACGATCGACGTTCCGGTAAAAATGAAAAAAATCATTGCTCCGAATCGGAGCTCGAAATACAATGCTCGAGTTGGGTGAGGTGCATCAACACGCGAGAGTATAGCTGACAAGACAAGTTTGAGAAATTGATAGTAAGTTGGTATACAGCCGCAATCGAGTCTCGTTGGTGAGGTAAACACGCCAAGCACAGTACGTATATCAGCAAAAATTAGCCGAATCAAGTTGGGCATACATAAAGAGAGAGAGAGACTAACTAGACTCTCGCGCATGCACAGACAGATCGGTAAATCAGGCAAATTAGCCGTCGAACAAATTAAATATTTCGAAATCCAATTACGAGTCGCGTGGTGTACACTACTACTACTACTACTACTACTAGTACTACACTGGTACCGCACTAGTAGCGACTTCCATGTTTATGTACTATTTACTGTGAACGCAAAATCGTATCGCTAATCCGCTCGGCCAATTATCGGACGGCTCTGACAAATCTCGTTCGGCTCATTTATACTTACTTGCTCGTATGTATGCATGTGTGTAAGCTGTCAGTCGCACATTAAAAAGATGTAGATGCCATTTCTAACTGCATCGAATATGCTTCAGCTCGTACACGTCCTGGACAGCTCGAGTTCCAGGCAAAGAAAAAAAAACGAGGATACCGATCGATGAGCGGCAACTCGAATTTCCAACTACCTTGAGCCGATGATGCTCGATAATTTCACAAAAACCTATATAATATTATCCAGGCCTTATCTGGTCTGCGGATGTCGTGCTTGAGGTCGATTTGCTGCCGACTCGAAAGCCCAAGCAATTGATTCGGCACGATACAACCAATTTGCTATCAGTTTCGCGTAATGGCCTAGCGCATACTTAGCTCATCAATTGACTGATCATAATGGCCCAATAAAGTGGAATATGGCAGAGAATCGGATCGCCGCGCAGTTGGGATTTGACAAATTGCCCCCGCCTCGTGCTCGCAATCGGACGTTTTGCAGTGTTTTTAACGTTTCCACGTTCGATCGCACAATTCGCTACTTCTTTTCCTAAATTTCGAATTCTTTTAAAAATTCGAGCTAACGGAGTCAAACTGCGCGAATGTACAGGATTGCTGGGCCCCTTGCGCCGACGCGCGTAAAAAAGAGGGGAAAAATGACCTGCAACGCACTCGAAGTCGGGTGCATACCTCTGCAGTCGAGGCAGGAGCGCGGAGCATGAAAAAAAAAAGAGGCATAAATAAGCCCCGAGTGAGTCCCACGATTATACGTGCGCATAAACACGTATAGGCGCGCGCGGTTATAAGCCATTATACGCGCAGCCCGTGCGTGCGCAATATAGGCGCTTAATACGCTGTAATAGGCGAAAGCGGAAGCCCCGCGCGTAATACTCGAGTCGCGAGACAAGTGCTATATAATCGATCGATCGCAGGCAAAAAAAAGGCCGAAAAAAAGAGAGACTACCAATTCAGCTTAGAATTGCGGCCATCAGCTACCTCGCACTCCTTTCTTTTGGATGCAGCTACGTATAATCGCTCCGCACTCCGAGATGATGTTCAGTATTTACTCTGTATCGAGTCGAGAGCGCCGCGCAACTTTTTGCCGCAGCGCGCACACATTTTTACAATTTCGCGTTAATTAGCTTTCGAGACGAGAGAGAGAGAGAGAGAGAGAGAGAGGGAGGGTCGATCGATGTCGATTTATTGGAGCTCTGTTGTACTATACAACGCAACGAAAAAAGTATCGACTTGACGCGATGCGCTTTTATTAAATGCCACACTCGATGAGCTGCAATACTAGCTACTATGCGTACAGTCTCTCGGTTGTTTATTTTTCTACCTCGAGCGATTGTAGCCAATCATTTGAATCGAGTTTGAATGAAAAAATCCACCGCCGCCGCTTCGCGAGAAAGGCAAAAAAGTAAATCAACTCGGTAGCTGGAAAATGAATGTATCGTACGTATAGCTATACTATAGTTGAGAGAGAGAGCGAGCTAAATTGAGGTAGGAATTGAAATAAAAACAATTGCCATAGGCTGCACTTGCCGCATAGGATCCGGTTAACGAGCGGTCATTTGTGCCTGTGCCACGAAATTGACATTTAAAACTGCGATAACTGACAAAACGAGACAAGAGCCCCAGCCGCGCGTATACAACAACATATTCCGACGTCGGATAAAACCCTCGTTTCGTACCTCGTACCAAGATACACGAGATGGAATGGAGTGCGGCTGCTGTGCGGTGTATTTTCATTGCGCGTACGTTATTTGCGAATCTGCGCAGGAAATGTTTAATTTAGAAAACGATTAAAAGTTTCCATCTACCCGCTGCGAGGCTAGCAGCTCGTGTGGTGGCGAGCTGCTCCAGCCGCAGCCCGCGCGCAGAATGAAAACCATCTGTATGTACTGCTAGCTGTTTTTAGACTAGATTGATTTTTCGCGGCAGTACAGCGCGCCTAATTCGAACTTGGCTTGCCGCGCGCGTCACTGGCCAGTAGTCGAGCTTCGGCTTGAAATCGCATTTTGTTGAGGCGAAAGAAGCGCTACCGTAAATATACTGCACCGTAGCGGATATTGCGTAGAGAGCTGCGCGCGCTAAAGGGACGTATTTCGCCTTTTTTTTCGTTGCTTTTTTTCGCTTTCGCCGCCGTAGAGTATAGGTGTGCAGACGACGTGGGCTTTTTCTCGTATAGCTGGCCGGGTATCGCGCGCGAGAGAGCTGCTTTTAAGCTGCGATGACTTGCGCTTCAATTAGATTTTTTGCTATGTAGCTCTGGCAATTGCCACGCCGCAAAGGATGTACAAACAGAGACGAGAGAGAGAGAAGCGGATAGCGGAGGTAGGAAAAAAAAAGAAGCGAGCCGAGACTCGAGAGTATGACACTATGCGATCGATATAATTAAAGTTTGCCGGCGTTGCAAGTGGATGTGTATATAAGCCGAACATTAGATCCTCGAGCGTGTCCGAACGTCGTAATATATTTCATTATAGATTCGACACGAGGTTGTACGATGCCGCTCTGTAGGTATAAGCAGAAGGAAACGAGCAAAAACGGATTACTCGAGCCTCGCGTAATTCGCAAGTCTCGCTTGGAGAGCTGTCTCGTGACTCGTCTCGTACCTCGTCTCACAGACAGAGAGAGTTGGCCTCTAATTTATCGTATTATTTGTAAAACTGCTACATTATACAGCGTAAAAAGGAATCTGCTTTTCTATACTCGCGGAGACAAAGCCAAAAGCTCGTCGTGCGCGGCGCGGATCGATCGTATATATAACGATCCAACTGCGATGCTCGCGATATCCAATTGACTGCGAGGGAATTGAAGGAGCTGCAAAGCTACGTAAAGAGTATTAGATAGCGGTAAGCAGCACGTGACGCTCGTCCTTATAAGCGGATATACGGGAAGAAGTGAATGGCACTGCGCATAAAAATGATGGAAAGCAAGAGAGCGTGAGGTAATAAAATAAAAGCGCGAGAAGCTACACGGGCGTCGACTACGTACACCTATACATACATATAGTAGCTGCACGAAAAAGCCCGTGGCGTTGAATTTTTGCATGTCTGCGTGTATTATTTGCGGGCCGAGGCTTTGCCGGGCGCCGTAGTCGGTTGCCCTGGTGACCGATGCCTGCAGCAGTTGTGTATACCTGTGAGCGGCGGCGGCGCATGTGCGTGCTATATAGAGGCTCACGCACGTGCTCTACAAAGTCCCTACATGTGTACATGTGTGCAGCGACCGACGCCCCGTACTACATTGCACTAGTGCACTGCACGAAGGGGGTGCAACGATACAACGATCTGCATGTCACACGTCATTTGCGAAAAGCAGCATACGTTTGCTCGAGCTCGAATTAATTCGCAATTGACGAAACTCCTAGCTTTGTTTTATCAATTTCACACCTCTGTGCTACGACGAGCACAATTTGCTGTATACGAGCTGCGAGGTTGTATAGCCGCGCAGCTGAGGCAAAAAGGGACGAAAAAAGCCATGAATCATAACAGAGAGCGACAAAGGCGAGAAAAATCCACTTGATCCGAGGCGAACCAAGCGAACAAGTGCGCGGCGGAGAAAATAGCCTAGTCAAGTGTTGCCTTTCTCTCTCTCTCTCTCTCACGTTCTCTGTGAGTTTTGTGCGCGTACGCGTAAAGGCGCGGCCGGATTAGGCTCGATCTCCCCTTTTACCCGGAGACAAGTTCCGGTCGTCGACGGCGCGTCGGCAGCCGAGTGCAGCCGAGCGTACCACGCACAGAACAATATATGCACCGGCGCGTTCGTATATAAACGCGTTCGTTCCGTTGTTATTGAGAGAGAGAGAGAGAGAGGGAGGGCGCAGGCCCCCGCAGCAGAGCACCGTAATAAGCGATAATACGTCGGAGCTGTCCGCTCGACACGTGAGCTCTTTTACGCTCTATAAAGCAGATTAATATTTCATCTTTCGCCGCCAGCCATCATTCGATTAATGTACTGTACACACCGTCGTATAACACATCGTACGCATAGAGTACGCGGATTACCATGACAAATGGATACGAGACCGATGGACGCGCAATTATTTATCCTGGATCGCGTTCCAACGAAATTAGCCCATTTTTTTTTCACGTGCACTGCAGGAGCTGCGCGACGAGACATTAGTCGTGCTATACGTTACGTATAATGCGATATTCGATCACGAATACGCCCAGCTCCCCCGAACGCCAACCAACGAACGAACGAAAAAAACGAAAAAAACGAGGCGAAAGTAAATTCGATCGGTGTATATAAGGCCCGAGCGTACTTAAATAGGATATAGCGCGGGCACGGAAAGAAAATAACACATTATCGGAAATTCAATTATGCAGGCGCGCGCGCGAGAAAGCCAAGCTGAACGATTTGCATGAAAAAAAAATGAGCGTATCTGGCAGCGATCGCGAGCCCATCTCCGTCCACGCTCGGTTCAATCGTCGAATTCGAATATGCGCAGAGGAGAATAGAGGCAAAAAGAGAAAAAAAGGAATGCTCTCGATTACGCTACGTTGCTGGGATAATCCGACGCGATGTTGCAGGCTATTATTATTATTATTATTATTATTATAATATGTTAAGCGAGCGCACGCGATTTGTCACGTAGTAACAGCAGCGGCTGCAGCAGCAGCTCGCGATAATCGAGCGCGCACGACCTGACAAACAAATCCACGATCGTTTATCTATATGCCCGAGACAACGGATAAAAAATTGGGATCACGGGGATTCGAGGCGTAAAACGAGATAATGTCGGCTCGCGCCGCTCGATGGAAAAGAGACAAAAGAGCACCTGCATACGAAAAAAAACCAACAAAACAGATGGAGAAATAGTTGGAAGAGTGTGATAAGATATGGGTATGATATGACAAGGTAAGATAAGTTGTCGCTTGCGTTTTCTCATCTCCGTCGAGTCGTCGACTGTATATAGGTCGAGCTATAGACTGACAGAAATTTCGTCCGCTAGATGGCTAATCTGCGACTCACGCAAAACTCGCGTTACCGTTTGATGTACCAAACGAATAAGTACTCGTCAGTTTCAAATTAGATGTAAATGATATTATGCAAATTTTGATGTCAATTATAATCTGATAAAAGATGCGTCTTATTATAGCAAAAATTTCTTAGCGACTAGAGCTCTCTACATTATATGAAAATAATAGCATCTCGGCGAAAAAGGTTATTATCAATTGCGAGCTGTGTTCCTCTATTCACGCTCGTGTCTCGAGGCATTACTCGCGAGTCGAGAAAGAAGCTAAAAAAGAATAAAATAAAATAAAAAGTAAGAGAAAGAGAATTATCCCCTTTTGGATGGGCTGAAAATCTATCTGCGAGTCCGCGCGCGTGTGTGTGTGTGGATGTAGGTATAGGTAAGTGTGGGAGGGCGCGAATTGGACAGACTTATTCAAGACGTTATTTGATCAATAAAAGCTAATCTTTTGGGGCAGTGCTCGCGCGGGCGGCGGTCGGATATACACGTGTACCAGCTAAACTCGTAGAAATTCACTAAACACTCGCTTCGCTCGTCTGTATACGGAATACGTATCGTGTGTCGAAAGGCGAATTACAAGCTGTGAGCTTGCGATATATCGTAGTCTAGCTATATAAGGAGCTGCGCACGTGCACAACGAACCAGAAGCAAGTAGCTACTTGTGTGTGTGTGTGTGCAGTGTATGCAGAGTTGCGGCTAGTCTAGCTAGTCGATCGGCGAAAAAGTCTGTATATATACGTTAAGGCGAAGCTCGCCTGTGGCTTGGCGGTAATTGCAGCAGCGTCGGGAGCACATTCGCCGCTGGAGGAACCATACCTACATATAGTCATCTGTCGTCTTAACGCGTATCATCGTGTATAGCTCGTGCATCCTATAGTACGTATATAATGAGAAATTTCCCGTGAATCGAAGCAAACCGCGTCGGAATAGCTCTACTCCCTCCTCTGCAGAGGCAGAGGCAGAGAGAGAGAGAGAGAGTCGGCCGCACCCTGCGCGCACCGCCGCACCGGCAACTTCCTATAACGCCGCTCGGGCTGTACACATAAACCAACAGCTATTATAAACGCGTGCGTGTGTGCAGGCGCGCGACACATAGCTGTGTAGTACAAGCCCAAAGCTCCGCATATAACCCAATCCCTCTCACTCAGGACGAGCGATGCAAATTGTTGAAAATTTAGCGCGCGCATAGCTAACGGCGTAGTAGTCTCTCTCTCTCTATACTTCGAGAGGGAGGGAATATTTGGAAACTCCATTACACTCTCGGTACGACACTAGCGACCTCTTCGCCGCGCGCACGGCTGAGCTTTATACCTATTACCGAGCTTTATCTCTCTCCCTCCCTACCTCTCGTTTTGTCTTGTTGATTCTTGTGCTGCCTTTTCATAGCACCCCCGCTGCTGCCTGCTTATTCCGCTTATTCCCTTGTATTCGGCTACCGCATACAGCATCGACGATATACCATTATAAACTCCAGCATTTATAAGCGATTTAGCTCTAGTTCGGCATCGATGCAATTACTTGCAATGCCAGAGTAGGGAAATTCGATTAGTTGCCTCTCTCGTACGTGACAGCTACCTTTTTACCCTCTTATACTGCAACGAGGAAAAAAGTCGAGAGGAGCTTTTCCTCGACGTTTCCACGATCTCGCGATAAAAAGAAATTTGTTTCCGGATTTAGCGAAAAGTCAGAGTCCTTCCTCTCGGAGGAAGACGTATCTTTCTTTGACAGGGAGTTAATTTTCCCGATCGAGTGGGCCAGATTTTATCAAGTTTCGTAAATTCAGGAAAATTCGGTAATCAAGAACTGAGCATATTACCGTCGAGTGAGGGTGGAGGGAGCAAAAAAGTGCTAAACGCTCTTATATAATATATCATCGCAATTGAAAATTCAAGTGTACTTAATAAATGACTGCTCTCTTAATTTGTGCGTCGAGCCTCTCGAGAACAGCGCAATGAAAACAAACCACATCAAAGCCAACGACGTACAGTACAGCTCGACTATTATATAGCAAGCCCTCGACTGCGGATGAAAAAGCTGCTACATGCTCGGCTGGCTCGATAGAGCTCATTACAATGTGTGTAACCCTCGGCTCTCGAGGCTGCTAGAAATTCGGCTGGGCGAGTTTCTTCAATACAGCTCTCGTGCGCGCGATGACACCCCCGTACACACACACACACACACACGGATTAGGCGAGCAGCAAAATTCCGCACGCGCACTTTTGGCTCGAGATATATACACGAGTACATCGTGGTGAAAAAGGGTTGAGGCGCAGTAATTGTCGTCGTATATAGCCCCGACCGCACAACTCGTGCATCAATCACTCGACTTGGCAGTTTTTTTTTTCTACTCGGCGCACTTGGCAACAGTTCGAAAATTATAACAATTGCGAGTCTCTCTATGTCCGCCTGTCTGTTGTCCTCATCTGCTGCTGTTTATGTACCGTATAGACTTGAATGAGCTGCGCGAGATTAGCCGGGCTATTTATTAGCGTTTAGCGTAAAGTGACGCGATCAACGCCTAGAAGAGACTTTTTACTCCAACGCGCCTACTATATAGCCTAGTATAACAGCCGCTGCTTTTTTAACTCGACTCGAGCGAAAAAAAAAGAGAATAGGGAGAGACGGAGCATAAATTGAATTTCGGCCTCAGGGCGCACACAAAGCGCCACACAATGCAACGTGTGCTCGCGAGGGTTGATGCCTAGTTTTTATAGAAAACACGGGCATTTTTCGTCTAGCCGCGCATTAAAAGTAGCTCATAGAAATAAGCCCCCGCGAGCTATTGTTATCATACTAGCTCTGTACACTACCCGCAGCAACTAATGAATGAAACAATTACGCATTTACGTTTCTGTTTATTTTCTAGTCTAGCGTATATAGTGGTAGGTAATTTTTGGAAACCATAATGTTTGGGTAACAAAAATTAGAGATCAGCTGTAATTAGCTGACATCGCAGCTCGCCTCGAGACGTGGAAAAATTGAGTCTCGAGCTGGAAGAAAATTGGATCGCGGCTCGTCCTTGTCCCGATACCGATTCCCACGAGACGTACGAGCGCCCAAGTAACGAAATACGCAGCTAATAGCAGACGTAATAGACCAAGTGTGCGTGCGTGTGTGTGTGTGGGACGGTTTATTGAGCGCGGCTTAACGCGAGCGGCATGTGCTTTTGTGCTATTTGAATATGGGTGGATGCCGCGAGGAGTCTCTGCGTCGGGTTACTTCGACGTCTAATTAGCTCGAACAATTAATAAATGTTCGCATTGTGAGTCGGTAATATTCAATTGAGCTATTTACGCAAATAGGCATACGAGGCGTATTTATTGGAGCGAGCGCGCGCGCGAGGTCAGGGCCACGTAGCTTTGTCGGCACATTAGTAGCTGCAGATACGTATTAAGGCCCTCCCAAGCATCAATTAACAATTAGCCCGGCGGTCCTTGTAATCGAATTACTCTGCGTTCTCTTGTTGTCCTCATATATTTACGAGCGTGTATAATATTCTCGCTCGCGATTTATAATATATACGCGCATAATATATATGACATGGCAGTAGAAGTATACAGGAGTATTCGGTTCCAAGGCGCCCCTGCCCTGCCATCCTCCTTTCCGCCGGGATCTAATTTCAGGCCCGGCCTCCCTCTACTCTTACTTTTTTGCTCTCTGCTCGCAGCGAGATCCTTTACAAAGGTAAAAAGGCCTCGCGGGCTCTTTAATATACTTATATTCGTTTGACAAAAAAAAAAGAAGAAGAAGAAGAGAAGAAGGACGGGGGCTGCTCGTAGCCGGGGAACGAATGTCACAGTGCGTGAAAATATATCCGTTTCAAAGTTCGAGATTCGAGCCGCCTTTGAGAGCGAGTGGAGCTCTACTAGTAGCGTAGTATCATGTGTACGCGACGATATTAGGCCGGCGGATCGCAATGCACACGCGTGTCCTTATACAAACACGTATATCCTGCGCGCACAACTAAACAGTAATACCCACTCACGGGCTCGCGCGCGCGCTGTTCTTTCGACTGCTCGTGAAAACATAAAATATACCGTGCCGCCTGTGACTCGTATTCTGCAGGTACATGTACGGGGACAAAAATCGGATTTTTCTCCCATTAGATCCTTGTTGTATAATATACGCACTCGATACACAAGAAGATCTGGCTAATCGATATAGATCATGTCGTATTGCCTCCCTTTTTTTTCTTGCGCAATCTCGCGCGCATCTTTTTCCCAACTTTTGGAAATACATGAGCTACGCGACTCCGATCGAGAAGTACAATATATTTTGACTATAAGTTTGCGCAAGTCCATTCCGTAATCCGAAATGGGCTCTTGGTATAATGGCTAATACGCTATTATAGCCTGCATACATGCAAGCGACAAGAGACATGTTTATGCCACAATATACAGCTGCAACAGGACATTATTACAGTCGCGATCTCGAGTTGCTCGCACGTAATATATATCTATCTATCGTGGTAATGGCTGCAATTCTGCGTGAGCTGCGTCGCGGCTCGCGCGAGGATTAGTAATACTAAACGTCAACGCGCACTAGGCTGAGAACGAGTCGTGCGCTATTATACATCTCCTCCGCGCGGACCTCTTCGTCCTGATTCTCTCGAGCGATACAGGCGGCAAAGTATTTTATGCTACGCTCGCGAGGACGACGCAACTAATGCACGTTGTACGCGTTACATCATAAGCATTATTGTCATAGGCAAGCGAGCGAGGCGCGAAGCTCTCTCTCACGAGGGCACATTTTCTCAGCTCGTGTCCAGCGATGCTCATTTTTCGGACGCTACCTTTTGAAGTAGCTAATCGAGCGAGTGACCCTCGCTCCCTATTTCAACGTACTCCAAATAGAGAGAGAGAAGCCGATTGCGAGTACACGACTGACATTTGATTCCACCGGCCTTTCGACTCATTTGTTTATTTGCACCCTCCTCTCTCGGCTTATACGTATAAAGCTTGGCCGCTTCCAATAAGACGTGCTTTTCCATGCAGTTGATATATTTTTGCGGCTACTTGGACGACATATCCTATAGCTGGGATTATTTGCTCGTCTTACGCAGCCGGCAGCACAGTCGATTGTAATATCTCGTAACTCGGCTCGCTGCTCGCGCGCACTCCGACAAAAGCAAATGAAAAGAGAATCGCTGTGGGCTTGTGCTTGATGTACTTTTGCTGCTACTGTTTTCTTTAGAAGCGCGGCTAATCATTGTCGAGGATCAAACGATTATCGAATGGCCGCTTGCCTGGCTCTCTGCAAACACTTTTCCAAACTCCCTTTCTTCCAATATACCAGAATGTCCCTTTTCTCTCTCTCTCTCTATATAGAATCGTCTTGCAACTTTGATCGATATCTCGCATACCTCCTGTTTGATATAATGGCCTTTTGCAAAATCAATATGAAGTTGTAAAAATTAATGATTGAAATTATTTCGATGACAGTTTGTATTAGAAAGCAGGTTGATAATTCTCACGCCCCGAACTGTCGCAGCTTATCCGAGATTTGAGCTCTGGAAAAAAGAAGCCTAGTTGACAGTATACATAAGATAGCCGGCGGGCATGTGGCTATACAAGTACGGTACATACGTATGTATATCCGTCGGCGGCCGACTTAATAATCATGAAAAGTCAGTCTGTTTGCTCGGAGAGTTTGGCGCGCTGATACGCGTGCGATAGGAGAGAAGAGAGAGAGAGAGAGCGAATAAGTAGAGGCGGTCGCGTGCTCTTGACGCTAATACGCCGCTTCGTTCTCGTCGCTTTATTAACAAGTTATTAGGAGCTCTGCACGCGCCGGACTCTGCTGCTGTGTATACAGCCATGTGCCGGCCGCCTGCAACGCATAGAGAGAGACTGGGGAGGCTCGTGTGTGTTTGTCCGCACACCCACTCTATTTATTACTGTGTACCCATGGTGTAGAGCAGGGACACATGATATGTAATTATCATCGCGGGGACTTGTCATCGGTGTTGGCCGATATTAAATATTATGGCCACTGTTTACCCAAAGCATGTGCGTGGATCAAGTCACGTGTGCAGTCCAATATAGCATATTATTATACGCAGGATTCGAGTCGGCTGCACTGACTTGTGTGTATTGCGCTAGCTCGCTAGTTCCATTTCACAGTTGTCTCGACGCGCAGGAGGCCAACTATCAAAAAGTTTGATTCACTCGAATGAAATCGCTGCTACGTGTGTGTATGTATAGCTACGCAACTCCATTGGTAAGCTAGCAGCTGCGAAATAACATGTTTTGGTCGAATGGGACGTAAACACAGCAACGCAGGCTATAAGTACGGTGCTCCGAAACCGATTATTACATTATAATGGGAGCATTGAAGTAGCTGCACGTCGACGCGAGCATTGAAACATCGAGAGGCAGTCGTAGTCGTCTCTTCCCTCGGTGCTTATTTATAAAATACGACTCGTCACTCGACTCGAATATATCGTGTAAAAAAAGGTCCTGCTAATAGACACGCTACTCGCCCAAAGCAGCCTACTCGTTGTTCCTTGTTTGCAGTTGCCGTGTGCACGGGCCGCAATGCAGCTCTCTCTCTCTCTCTCCTCTTTCTCTCGACGCGCAGTAATTCGCATATTACGCGCAGACGTGTCGAGGCATGCCAGCGGCAACAATAGCCAGAACAATGGCTGCGCTGCGCTGCGGCTGCGGGCGTGAAGAAAAAAACTCGAGCTCTGTGAAATATATATGTACACGGCTAATACAGGTATGCGCGACAAAAGCCTCAAAGAGCGACGAGCACTAAGTAAGGCCAATAATGGATCGGCTTTTTCCTCCGAGTGCGCGCGGCCGAGCTCCAAGTATATCGTGGTATTGCGCTGCCTCCGACGCTGCAGCAAAGTATATAAATTACTAAGAGTCTTCGCACTCTTGATTTTTTCTTCGAGCTCGGGCCGACCGTCAACAAAGTCCTACGAAACAGATATAGAATCGTAAGCATAACTATTCAGCTTGTCGCGATCATAATTACATGCAAATTCATAAGTGCGACCGTCGCAGCCACGACCACCAGTGCTTCTCAATTAGCTCATACGCTCAAGCTATTCTCAAGGGCAACGCGCGTTTATCCATAAAAAAATGATCGCCTGCCAAAGATGATAATATTATTATTGCCGAGGCTTAAACGTTTTCGTTTATGTGCACGTTTTCGGCGAATTCATTTGGGATCCATTAAAGCGAGACTTTTAATGTACTGCGCGAAGCAATTATACTCGTACTCGTTTTGACTTTTGCAACTGCGATACGCGTCAGACTCTCGAGTCCCGTCGTTGGAATTACTGCGCTCCAATCTTGTCCTTCGTATTTTGCTTCATATTTATACTAGTTGAACTAGTTGCATATACACTCCGATCGTGTGTCATCTAAGTGTGAACTAACGCTCTTATGCAGTCGCCATCGACGTCGGTAAATGCAGCTATGTAGCAGGAAGAAAAATTATAGAATTTCATCAGGCCGGGCGAGCTCGAGCTATGATCCGCCGCTCTCTGCAGTCTCTCGACTCTGCCGTGTTATGCTCCGGCGAGCGAAGATTCAATTATGAGGCTCGAGGTTAGCTGAGCGCATAATCTCCCCGGAGACAAAAGTGTTGCGTGAAAATCGCTTGTCAGCCGAATATAAGCAGCTCGTCCAAACTCTTGTTTATAGGTATTATATAAACATAGGGTTGGTCCGTAGCTGTATAATAGAGAGAGAGAGAGAGAGAGAGAGAGGCGAGGGGTGCAAAAAGCAGCCCCCAAAGCATCGAGAGCACGACGAAGGCGGGGAGATGACAGGCCGATCGTATACGTACTACGACACAGCGTGCACGAAGCATATTGAGCCATAAGCGACGCGACGCGAGTGGGGGGACTCGCTGCATGCGTACGGTATACACACACGAGCGAGCCAACAAAGCTCGCGCGTCCCGATTCGTCGATCCCTTCCTACTTCTTTTTCACTCTTTCCTTCGTATGTTGTAGTATGTGTGCTGTGCGCCGTACACAGCGAGCTATATACGGAAATGCAGCGAGAGCTGACTCTCTCTCTCTCGTGCTGGAGCAGCTCTCCGAGATCTGCAGTCCGATAAATCTGCTCTCATTTTGCTGTATGCTACTGCTCTGGTACTCGATAAGTAACGCAGAGCGAGACGACTAGAGAGACGTCAAACTTGGCTTATTTTGTATTTCCAGCCGAGCAACGAGCTGCCTCGGTATCATTGACAATTTAGAGAGCCGAGACTCGGACGTCTCTCGACTCTACATTACGCATCTTTTAAATAGCCAGCTTACGGATATTCGACTTGTTTACTAACAACGAGGCAGTAGCGTACGTAATTATGCCGCTTGATTTTGACTTTTCGGCCGATAAACGCAAATTCGATCGTCTTCGCGACGAGCTCATAGTTTCACGACGATTCGGCGATATTTTCTCAAATAATTTAAACCAATCGCGATGCAGAGCTCGAATACAAATAATCCATTAAAAACTCGTTAAGCTCGTAGTCGCACATGAGATAGTTATAATGCACAATCTTCTTTGTGAGAATCGAGAAATTAGAAATCGTAATATTTGGCTTTCGGTCATGCATCTTCATCCAGCGACTATTATAGTTTCTTCGACGAGGAAAAATTATATCGTTAATTTTCGAAAACGAAAATAATTTTTCCAATTCTCCGTAATCCTAAAATCATCGAGAAGTCCAATGAACGGTTGTATGTTTACAATCGAGCCAACACGTATCTATACACGTTCAAGCGTGTAGATTTTCGATATCGCTGACGCACGCTCGGCTCTGCTCGACTAGTATAGAGAGTAAGAATTTGAAAACAGCGAGCAGTAACGGTCTTCGCCTCGTTCAGAACACAGCTCCAAGTATTCTCGTGTCGAGCAAGTATTTTCAATTCTATAAGCATACGCGAGTGTATTTGTCTCCAAGTTTGTGAAATAATGGCGAACTTTAGCCAAATTGACAGCAACAATTTGAACAAATATTTGGACCCGAAATTGGCGGCCTCGCATATTGACAAAAATGATTTAGAAAAATCAGCCTTTTCCCACCACGCGGTTTCTCGATCTGACAAAATCCATCCGGACAAATTGGCCACGTCCCCAAGCGTCGTCGCTTATCAATTAATCAAAAAACGCTTTTCGGAGGATTTGGAAAAGTATAAAAAGTCCCAACGCGTATCTTCTCTATTGGATAAATCGGAAATATTGTACGTGGAACCACACTGCGTGGATAACGACAGTGATTATGAACCTACGGGTTTCCATGCCAGCGAAAACCGTTTGAAAGCCTTGCAGGATCTACGAAGCAAGATCGATGGGACGGCCAAGGAAAAGCGAGTCGAACTTCTCCGTGACCTTGACTTCATAATCGATAATTGGTCGAGCAAACATCCAGATATTTCAAAAATTTTTCGGCCCGAAGAAATCGACTGTCTTCTCTTCGAGTCCATACATCAGTCGCAGAATGCCCTGTTTTACGATGCAACCCCGCGATTCGTTCAGTTCTTGATCAAGGCCGGCTACAAGGACAGCTTCGTAGCCGACAGCAAGCCACGCTCGCTGACTCGCACCACACCGGTGCACCGCGCCACTGGACACCCGTACACCGAACATTTGGTCGCCGAGCTTTTCGAGATATACGACGACCTGGCCTCGAATTACGTCGACGCGGAATCCGGCCTCAGTCACTTCCACGCGGCCTGCCAGTCGCCGGGATGTCGCAACGTCGTCGATAAATTCCTCAAGCGCCAAAGAAAAGACGATTCGACGCTGTCCAATCTGCCCAATCTGCTCGTCGAAAAAACCGGCGATTCGCCGCTGCATTTGGCACTGCAAAGGGGACGCACAGAAGTGACCGAACTGCTGCTGAGGAATGGCGCCAATCCGAACGCCATCAACAAGGAGGGATTGACTCCTCTGCACGTCATTTGCCGAAAAAGCAACGATGAATTACTCGCTCTGTTCTTCAAAGTCTGCGACGAGATGCCCGAGTGCGAGAAGATGAAAGGCGTGAAAATCGACGCCCTGAACGAGTCGGGTCGGAGCCCGCTGCACGAGGCTCTGGCCAATGGCCATCTGGTGGAGTTGCCCCTTGAGCTGCTGAGACGAGGCGCGAATCCACAGTTGCCCACGGAGGACGGATTGACAGCCCTGCACATCATCTGCAAGAGAGACGACGGTTTCGCTGCCTCGAAGCAACTGACGCAGTTACTATTGCAGATCCTCGAGGGACGAAATGAAAAAGAACTGATCGACGTCCCGGACAAGTTGAATCAGACGCCGCTACATTATGCTCTGTCCAACCGGTGCAACGCCGGTAAAAATCAGATCGTCCCGTTCTTGCTGAGACACGGAGCTGACCCGAACAAGGCCAACGGGCAGGGATCGACTCCTCTGCACCTCATCTGCCAGAGAGACGACGACGACGGCTCGGTGGACACTTTTCTCAAGATCTGCGAGGAATTAATGCTGGTGGTACAGGTCGACGCTCGAGACGAATCGAATCGGACCCCGCTGCAATTGGCCGTGGCTTATCTTTTGCCCAAAGCATTTAGTGCACTCGTGAAACATGGCGCGAAGCTGTCCGACTTTGTTTTTCCCGCTCCGGACTACTTCGCCAAGCGATTCGAAGCGCATCCGGACGTCACCAAGCTTAATTTCAGAATCAATTTGGCCTTCCGAATTCTGAGCATCATCGATCGTCTCGAGAGACACGAATTCCAATTCGACTTTGGCAGCGTCCGAACCGTCATGGATATCTTCATCAAGCACAACTTGTTCGAGATGCCGGAGAACGTCAAAGAATACTTGAACGATAGCTCCGAGAGAAGAAATATGACGAGCTTAATGGTGGGTCCGGGTGTGTCGCTCTCCGATCTGCTTCACATGCCACAAAAAGAAGCGGAGAAAAAGCTCACGTATTTGCAGTACGCGATGGTGCGTCGTATGTTCGGCCTGTTGTCGCCGGTCCCTCGCGCCGTCTGCGACGCCAAAATGTGCAAGATACTGATGAGAAAATATCTTCGTGGCTGGTCGTCGGTATTTCCTTCTTCGGCCCGCGAATCGATCGTCAAGGATCCAACGCCCGAGGATTGGTTGAATATGTACTTGAAGATTACCAACCAAAGCTCGGCCACTATTACGCACGAAGAACAGCTTTCGACGGTACCAAAACAATACCATGGGCGCATCGATTTTAAAAAGTTTACGAGTATATGAATTTAAAAGTTTGAGCTTAGATACATGTGTTGTTAGCACGAGTAGTAAAGAAATAGATAAAAACGAGAACATATTTTGAAAATGTCTCTATGACTGTTATAATTATGCATAATTCAGATTCTTATTCAGATTTCAAATGAAATAAATATAGTTTTCATAAAATAAATTTAAAAAAGTGAGTTTTCATTCTAGTACTGATACATCAACGATTAACAAAGTAAATATCTCAAATTTCTTATATGCAATACGAAGTACAAATTTAAAAATCATAAACAAGAAAGCTTAAGGATTATCGAGGCTTTTAATTCTTCGCCAAAACATTTTATTTTGAAGCAGTCCAGAACAGTCCAGGCAGCAGACCGGGAGCACAATATGTAAGTTAAAGGGAGCGAGCGAAAAACAGTGAAAGCCATCGCCTCGAGTAATAGAGTTGTATTATGCCGAGCCATTGACAAACGAATCGCCAAACAGCTGATCTACGAGAGGACGAGATCAGAAAGGAAATAATCGATTAAGGGCAAGGGAAGCGTGAGATCCGTCTTGCGACACCGATTACTATCGCATCGTAACTAGCGACACATGAAAATCTACTTAAAAAACGAGCCACGAGTGCCATTTTGCCCGAAGCATCAGCAGCAGCTGCAGCAGCAGTGCAGCGTCGGTCGCGCAATTCTCATTGGTAAATGTTATCGATCTGCGTTTTCCGAAATAAATCATCGCGACTCGGCCAAACAATTACGTCGAGCGTAGGTAGGCAGGCCGGAGCAGACTCGAGAGCTCGTGACATATGCACTGCCGCAGAGGGAGAGAGAGAGAGAGAGAGAGAGAGAACTGCGCAGTTAATTATTGTCGCAATTGCGGAATATTAATCAACGAGCATATGCAATTATTGCGCAAAATTGGCATAATAGAAATTCCGCCATCTCGCTATATGTGTATATTATACAGCGAGGGAGATATGATGTGTGCAGGCGCGCGCATATAGCCAAACGAGCGCAGCGTAGCGTACACACACATAAACTCGCTCGCAAATTATGGTATTATTCGATCGAAATCAAACGTTAATTAATTCGTCGACTGTATTTAGCTTGTTTAAGCTCGTTCGAGTTGGATTCTTTGCGCGAGCAATAATAATTGCTGGGGCTAATTTAATCGTCGTGGTGCGTTGAGTCGTGCCGCGCTGCAATAAAATCTCACTTGCTTGAAACGAACCTTTTTGGAACTGTAATGTAACTTCAAGTCATGCAGAAGCTAATCTCGCTATCGAAAATCGCTGCCTATATATTCGAGAGATTGGGACAATAGCACACTTGAACAAGCGCACACACATGTCAGCTTTTGTCCTGGCTCATTGTGTCTCGCGGCCTCCTGCCACTTCTCTCGCTATGTATTATAATCTCCACTTCCGATCGCACTGATACATTAGGCGACAAATCTAGCGATCCATTGTGCAGCAGTCCCGACGCGATCGCTTACGCGACGAGTACGTATCGCCGCATTAATTTCTCGTATCTCTATATTCGCTTTGCCGAGCGTGAAAGGAGCTGCTGCTGCTGCCGCGTTTAATTCGATTCGCCGACGACGACTACGACGATCGACCGAAATTACGCTGCAGCCTCGAACGTATATACGTGTACGGAGTAATGCGAAACTCGAGCAATAACTGGAAATTCGCCTCCGTCTCATTTCCGCGAGTAATTGTTTCGGGTGTGCGCGCCTGCCTCTAATGGAAATATACACTACTCGGGCTTCCATTTTGTGCGATTCGCAGCCACCGTCGCCGCCGCGCGAGAGAGAGAACGAATTTATCCGCTCGCTCGCGCGCGAGTAAGCGACGCTATCGTTTGCTCTCTCTCTCTCGCTCTCAAAGCTAGCGCCTAATATATTTACACCCTAAGGACGTTAAGCCGGAGTTAAGGCTTTTCTTCTTTTATATTTCCTCCTTCTCGACGCGCCTCTCTGTATACTTGCTAGCTCCTCGTCTGCACGTGCTGCTACTGATGTTGCTTCATGGATGAGACCGTAACGGATCACGTACTTTTCTTACACTTCTCTTTTTTTAGCTCTTATTGCGATCGTAAGCGAGTGAACCTCCCCCCAAACGCACACGTCTCGAATGAAATAACGTACTCGGGTTGCAGTATCATGATTTGTCTACAGTAAACTAGCGTTCAATAAAAGAAAGATCACGTGGATCTTTGGACAAATTTGTCAGCTCGATGTATCTGTACTCTGGGATCGAAGTTTAGTCAAGCTTTTTTTATTCACTCGGCGCGTAAATATATATAAGAAGAAGCGAGCAGCGCTCGGGGAAAATTGAAAAAGCTCCGCTCGCTTAAAGGAAATTCGCTTATCTTGGCATCGCGAGCGAACGAGCTCGAGCGAGCCGAGAGCAAGCGCCTCTCATTACATCTCTCCAGGCATCTTGTTTTGCGCAGACTTATCTCATTGTTGCTGTGTATGGAGCGAGGAAAAATACACGCCCTCTCTCGACGCCCCGACAAATTGCCTTTTTTACTCACTTATAAGATGAATATCGTCCTGATGAGCCGAGCGAGCGAGTAAAGCGATCTCGTAATTTTTCCTCTTACCTATAGCGCAGCAGCTCGTCGGAGCCCCGAGAAAAACGACGTCGAATTTCGCTATAAACTGTTGTTGCTGCCTTCAATTCTCTCTCGCAGCTCTTCTCGGCTCAGTCGAGTCGCGCATGGAAAGAGAGAAAAAAAGATAATTGCACTTTAAAAAAGTTAGCGCGATTTTGAAAGCGAGTTGATCTAATATTCCAAAGTCCTGTCTCCGCCTCGTCGCAAAGTAAATTTAAGCTATTGAAATCACTCTGATGCGCAAACAAGGATGCATTAAGGGGGGCTACATACGTGAGGGCTGCCAATGAGCCGGGAAGGGAGAGAGATACAGCCAAAGTTGAGCCAAAGCAAAAAAGCATTTCATCGACAACAAAACTTTGTAAGTAAGGCGCCGGTGGAAAAAAATCAAACCTCGGGAGAGAGAGAGAGAGAGAGAGAGAGAAAATTGGCTGGTCGCGCGCGAAAGCAGGGCGTTAACGGAGGGCGGTCCAAGAGACGCAGAGAGAAGGAGAGAAACTTGGAAAGCTGGCGAGAAGAAAGCCGAAGCTCGAGGGGCTGCTGCGCTGTGCAGTCTTACCCCGCTGGAAATCGAAAGTGAGCGTAGTATAGTACGCGACGGCAGCCATTCTTCGGCTTCTCGCAGGCCTGTTTCTGGCAGGCGCTTCATGAATTATTTACGATTCTCACCCGACGCTAAGGGTGAACTTTCATTCTTTTTCGTACGCACACACGTATACGAAGTGGTGGCGAATAAGCTCGATCGTAGCGCCATTGCGGCGCGAGAGCTTATTTACGTTTTTTTTTTAAAGAGAGTTTATTTGGTCGGACGGTCGATCGCGCGTCGTCGTGCGTCGGAATGCGGCGCACAGTAGCCGCTACTGTCCGTGTCGTAGCACAGTAGCAATTTTTACGTCGAAAAATACGTATTTTAATTGAATTTCACGGATGATAAAGCCATTTTTTAATTACGTTTGTCAGAGTGGCCAATTTGAGCGACGAGAGAGAGAATCCATTAATTCGACAGTGACAAACGCCCTTGATGCTCGCTTATCCACGTCAGACACATCTATTAGGCCGAGTGACAAAAAAAGCAAGAGGCAAAAATGTTATTAAAAATTACGAAAAGGCCATTATGAAACGGCTCTACAGAGCTCGTTAATTCATAGATGTCGATATATTAAACCAGTCGAGATTGAGCTCGGGCTGTATGAATAACAGCGCTGATTATGAATTATTCATCCAAAGACTATTTAAATTACCATTATAGCTACCGAATTATTACACAAAAATCCTCTGCGACGTTAAATAAAGATGCTTTTGGCCGAATCGAATTTTCTCCGCACACATACCTATAGCATATATATGAGCGATACATTATAACTGTAATGAAAGATAAGAATCGAGCGAATCCATTAATACAGAGCGACAAGAAGGTAAAAGTGCTACTGGTATATAATACGAGAGGTAAGGGGCCCCGCACAGAAAACAACATAATAGCTCGCTCGAGGTTAATACAAATTCATTTAGCGGCACTTTCACGAATTAGCCATTAGCAAATTGTCTTGCGCAGCGAATATTGTAAAAAAAAAAAAAAAGAGTACAGTAGCCTCGGCTTATTTTACATGGCTAATAAGCTCGGGCGCGCGCCGAGATCGGTTCACTTTGTGCCAAGCTCGCTCGCTCTAGTTTCGGTACATTATATTATATGCCTCTCCGCGGAGTCCGTCGGCAGCTGCCAGCGCGTAATTACATACACACGCAGCGCAGCACACGCACAGAATAGAAAGCAATGCTGTGGTGGCTATATATACGTATATAACATCGTGACAAGAGAAAGAGAGGAGAGAAAGAGAGAAAAAAGATGTTTTTGTAACCGGTAGCCAGAACACATTCGATCAGCGCGCGAGATAATGAGTACAAAAATTATGAGCAACGCATTAGGCCGGCCCGAGAGAGCACGAGAGTGTTTTACGATGATAGGGCGATTTTTCTCATTTTATTAATGCGCATAATGACGACGCGCGCCCGACTCGCTTGTAAGCGGAATTTTTTTACTTTATTAATACGAGCAGCTCCTCCGATGGCTTGTTATTTTCGCGATATTATATACTTTCCTATACCTAGTTGCTTCTCTTATTGCGCGATCATCGTCACGCGGCTGGAATGTCAGCTAGCTCGTAATTTAATGCACTTTTGATCATTTATCCTTGTTGGCAAAATGTACAAAAGAAAACAAAAGCAATTCTGATTCATTTGTCTCTGTTTTCTTTGTGCCGCAGGTCTGGTTTCAAAATCGCCGAGCCAAATGGCGTCGCCAGGAGAAAATGGAAGCTGCCCGACTCGGACTCAGCGAGTACCACCACGCGGCAACCATAAGGTACAAAATGTAATAACATATATTATTATTCAGCATACGTGTACATCCTCTCCCTCGAGCAAACGATTCGAGATTCGATCGATCCCCACTACACCATGACATAATTGTACTAACTGTCGTCTTTGTTGTCTCTTGCAGAAACGTCGGCGGCACGAGCATCGGTCTGACGGCCGACCCCTGGCTGCACCCTGGCGGTCTTCTGAACGCCTTGCCGGGCTTCTTGGCGGGTCCGCACGCCGGATACGCCAGCTACCTCACGTCCCCGAGGCGGCTGCCGTCGCCTCCCCCCGTAGCGCCCGGCGGCAACGCGGCCCTAGCTGGTAAGAGGCCTCCATACCTCGTGCGTAATTTACCTTCCTTACAACACACGCATTTCTGATTCTGACACATCTTATATACAAACTCCCCCTCGTCGCAAGTCGAGTCTCATATTTCTTGTGCTTCCCAATCTAACTCTCCGCTCCGTTTACTTTGTGTTCGTACAGGAGTGCTCAGCGGCGGCATGGCCAGTCTGGTGAGCGCCTCGGTCCAGCCCCCGGGCAGTCCACCGGGTGGTGGCTCCGCCGCATCGGTGTCCATCTCGGCAGCCCACGACCCGCGATCGTCGAGCATCCAGGCGCTACGTCTGCGCGCCAAGGAGCACGTCGAGCATCTCACCAAAAACATGCAGCAGCACCTGCAGAGGCGGTCCTGCAGCCCGACGGGCCGCGACGACGCCCCGACCTCCTACGTGCCCGTCTCGTGAAAGACCGAGCGCCACCAGCTCCAAGACGCTTAGGACTTTTGAGCGGCGCGACGTCTTGTGCCATGAAATGATACGGCTCCTTCGCAGGCCGAGAGACTTATCGATCGGCGCGGCGACGCGACGCAACGACGGATCGTTGCTTCACCGTTGTTTGCGGCGAATCGAAAGCTCGACGCGCGCCTGTGATTGTGCTTGCGAGGAGGATCTCAGAGATCCAATTTGGATCCTATTGACTAAACGCAGCTTTTTCAATAAATGAATTACCTGTGCGATTACCTAAGATGTGTGTACAATAGTCAGTTGTCTTCGCAAAGCTGACTCGAAATTATCTGCATCTTGTCAAATGTTGCACGCCACAGACTACTTTTGCTCTTATGTACTTGTATGATTCGGTGCAATGTTCCGTCACGCGCAATTGTAAATCTGATCGTTGAATGCCATTAACGCTTGATGTACTATGTCGACGATTCAAGAAAGGACAGCTTTTTCAATGTACCTAATAACAAACAAAATATTATTGTGTTTTCGTTGCGTCGAGTAGTCAGATGAAACTTTACCGCGAGATTGTAACTCTTCTACAGAGAGAAGAAACTGGACTATAAAGCAATTTGCAATTATATGGTCTCTTGGAGGGCTCGACAAAAGCCCTTGAATGTAACATTTAAAACTCGTATTGATCTCCTTGTCGAATCTAATTTCGTGTGAATATATTTTTGTTGTTGTTGTTGGAATGGCTGAGACAATCACCATGTAAATAGAATATGTGTGTGACTCGTGTGTCTGTAAAGGTGCTACTCGTGCACCTACCCTCAAGGCACCTATACTTTTAAGGGTGAATGCATTGATTGTGTAGACAAGCGTCGTCGTCGGAACTTGCGCGACCAAAACCTGCATTAAGGACAAAACAAAAACTGTATACCATTACTGGCGTATTATAACAAAAAAAAACCTATTAATTAAAATAAATTAAACTAGACCTATAGCGTTTAAAAGTGATACTATATAATAGCCATTATTTCGTGAAGAGAGAGAGAGAGAGAGAGAAGAGTTGGTGTGATCGCTGCGACGACGCAGCCGAGTTTCGTCGGGGGCGTGAACAGTGTACTATAGACATTATAATTCGATTCGAGCCCGAGCGATCGAGCGGGCGAGTCGGAGGTCACCTAATAATTCGTTAGCCTAGCTCCAATGTATAGCCGTAATAAGAAATGAGTGTTGAGCATGAAACAAAACAAAAAATAGTCAAAAAAGAAAAATAATACTGATGAAACGATACTTGCTTCGGGGTACACGGCCGGTGTTTTTTGTATTCTTTGTATCGAGTCGATTGTTGAGCATTTTCTCGCTGAGCAGTGCACTCGATCCATATCGAGTATACACCCAGAGAGCGAGTACAGGTACTAAATCGAACAAATCGCCACACGGTCGAGCAAAAAATTGTATGTAAGTGATTCGTTTCTATGCGCAACTCGAGCGACTACGTAAACAAAAAATATTATAGCAACACACACACTAGAAATTCATTTGTATATAGCAACTCGTGATGGAATAAATTTGATGTACAT
The DNA here is from genome assembly GCA_902732785.1 of Trichogramma evanescens. Lineage (NCBI taxonomy): Eukaryota > Metazoa > Arthropoda > Insecta > Hymenoptera > Trichogrammatidae > Trichogramma > Trichogramma evanescens. The sequence continues at coordinate 97,683 of CACVKI010145540.1, read as the reverse complement.
ATTTAAATCGAATTGCCTTCATATGATATTCCTATGGTCCAATGTCCAATTCTTTTTTTTTAGTTTTTATTTGCATTATAAAAGTATTCATTTGTAGTAGTAATAAAATGGGATTGCCTTCAATGCGAATGAATCTCTCTTTTTATTCGAGGCAGCAGCAAAGTCGGCTAAACTCGTTATCAAGCAGTCGAGGGCCATCATAATAGACGTCGAGCCGACCAAGTTTTCCAACCGGATTTCGAAATTCTTTCGCTGATAGTAATGACGCGCGAGTAAGCGACTGCTGGCGTGTTTGTTGACGTATTAGCATTTCAAAGAAGAGCTTCAATTAAGCTTTAATTAATTTCGTGAAACACGAAGAGAAAGATAGAGACAGAGAGAGAGAATGAGTAAGAGTGGGCTTTAGAAAGGAGGAGTATAAGTGAGAGAGAGAGAGAGAGAGAGAGGGAGGGCACAGGAGCTCTGCAGGCGAGGGTGGCATAACAGTACGATTATTCGGTTTTCTTTCGACTTAATTAAAAGCCCCGGGAAATAGCCAAAATAAGCGAAGAATATTAGCTCTTTTGATGGTCGTGGAAAGCTGCAAAGACGAAGGAAGGACGAAGGAGGAGAGGAGGCCAAGCGAGAAAACGCCCAAGTAGACGGAGAGCGAATCTCAAGAATTAACTTCCGCTTTTTAAATTTCGACCTCTTACCTTTTATTTCATCAAGCGGCGCGCGAGTCTAGTTTTAAAAAGTTTCTCTTGCGGAAGTCGATCTCTCGACGCGCCCCGCGAAAAAGAGTTATAATGACTTTCGTCCAAGCAGGCAGTCAGGCAGCGCCTTGAGCTTTAGCTGCACTCAAAGCGGCCGTGATGAACTTGCAACTCGTTAAAATTTATGAGAAAAATTTTTCTGATTAATTTAATAAAATCCTATCAAGTTTGCTTTCGCGAGCTCTGTATATATATGTTTTCATGCCGTTATTAATTTTAAAAAATTTCTCTACCACCTCAATTGCGTGCTTTGAAGAGAAAAATTTATTAATTCGCCGTAGCTGTTATTATATAAAGTTTGTCTGAGTGCAGACTGTGTTGCCATTGAACTAATTCTGCAAATGACAAGTGAGTATTAGTAGCGAGCATCGTCTGCGTGCTTTACTTGGGCAAAACTCGAGCTTTACTCCCTCTTATTCTCGACGCGAAATGTGTGCGTATACGTGTGCGTGCGTGGGGGTATACAACAGCTACTGCTTTATCGATGTGCGATGCTCGGAAAATTTACTCGACACAGTCGTTGAAGCATTGTCCATTAAAGCGACAAAGCTTGCCGCGTTGGCAGCGCGTGCGCTTGTTTATTAGCCGGGGGTCGATTAAACGCCCGTTTCTCTCTCTCACTCACTCACTCGCTACGCGCAGCAGCAGCAGCAGAGTTTGCAGCGGCAGTTTTGCCAGAGTATGTACAAGGGGGAAAAGGAGGATCTTCCCAGCGAGCTTCGCATACAGTCCTTTGCCTTTCAGGCACGATGGCGCAGAGCTAGCGTACATAGCTGCCTACGCCGAGGAAATCGGGGATTTATTAAATTTGTTCGAGCATAGACAGAGAGAGAGGATTCGTATGGCTTGAGAGAGAGAGACGAATATGTATGCGTATATAAACGAATGCCAACTGATCATTTTCATTTGCCTACACGCGTGAGTTTATCTGTATGCTCTACCTCTCGTCCCTGTTTACACACGTATATTCTTTGACTAATTTCTACTTCGTTTTCGGGATGAAATAATTTTTGAAACGAGATTTTTTAATATTTTTAGCTTAAAGTTTTTAGAGAGAAACAGAATTACCTGAGCCATTCCAATATTGGCTGTTTCGTCTAGCTGTATTGCAGGTTTTATCTAACGAAAAATAAAAGAATCATATTCCTAACAGAAATGCGCAAAATTTTATAAATAATATAACATTAGAAACAGAAGGTAGTGCTATCCCACTCCGCGCACACCTTCACCCGATGCCAACGCTGGTCCATCAAGGAGACAGCATGATCAAGGGATCGAAGGCGCACGGAGGCTGGGACGCAAGCATTGCTTGCCATAATAGCCTACCTCAAGAGGACGTGGCTGAGGAGACCTGTTTTTAATCAAGATTATTTTCAACGTCTGCGACAAAGCAACGTATGCTAGAAAATAATAAAAAAGAATAACATACAATACGTAATCAAATAAAAATAAATACGTAAAAGGTATTCCTGCCTTGATTTATACAGTTATTTTGACTTTGCCCCTTGCAGATTTGCAGATAATGGGTACGCGCCATCTAGCGGTGGGAACTTGATCTAGAATCGCAAAGTGCACGTATGGATGTTAAATCCAAGCATAGATTGCTTTGATAGTTGAGGGATGGAGCGTATGCAATGCGATAACAATGCCAGTAGCCAGATAGCGGCGCTCCATGGACGAGTTTCCATCGGCGCGGCAGCTCAACACAGCCTGCGGCCTCGTGCGCGACAGTCGGGGCTCGTTATTAATTAAGGCTCGAGTCATACTTAGTTGACGAATACATAAACAGAAATAATATTTACTCAAACGTTCATTAGACGAGTCGCTGCTGCAGCCAGACACTTGCAGCGCACTAGACTCTCTTATTCGCTACGTTGTTGAATAACGAGGCAATCGCAAAGTAACAAAAGCAAAGCCGCATTTGTAAAGCTCGTTCACGTAATTAAAGAGAGAGAGAAAGAGAAAACGGTGGTTGCACACTGTGCTCTACGTCGTAAATAAGCTGAATTTTTATTAAAATAATCGTGTTATTCCCTTTTTCTCCGTACCTTCTCTCTCTCTTTTTCTCTCTCTTCCGCGCGATAGTGCGGCGCTCCTTTGTTCTAGCTTGGCTGAAAGCATAAATAAAATAAAAAAAAGTTAGGGAAAATAAGCACGATGCCGCGGGGATGCTGGAAGTGAAAAAGAAAGGTACCTACCTATATAGAGCTGCAGTGCACTATACCAGAGAGAGAGAGAGAACGAGAGAGAGCTGGAAGGTTTGACTTTGGCAAGAAAGAAAAAGAGACAAAAAAGGAAAATTGTTCGCACTGGGCAACTTAAATGAAAGTATGGGGCTGTTTTACTGAAAATAGCGAGCAGCGGACGTATTACCGAGAAAAACTCGTTTCGCGTTTAATTAATGTAATACGGGACCCAGAAGCAGCAGTTGTCTCTCTTCTCTCTCTCTCTGTCCATGCACTTATGTGTGTGTGTGTGTGTATACTTGGCCAAGAGGGAAGCATTCCGGACGCGCAGCAAGCCAACAAGCGGCGGTGGCTACGACTACGTCAACCGACGACGTCAACGTTGACGAAGGAGAAAGAGAAAGAGAGAGAGAGAGAGAGAGAGAGGGAGAATTTAATGAGAAAATGGTGAGTTTATAAATGGCCTGTTGGACACACGACGGACTGCCGCCGCTGCTGCTGCTGCTGATGATGATGATGCAGGGGTGATGTAGCCTTAAGTGGAATGTACATACATTAAAGAGGGAAGTAAATGAAATGATGACCCGCTGGCTGGAGTCGTCGTCACTCGTCAGCGTTACCTGATTTCCCAGCACAGAGCACATTTACTCGCACTACATAAAATTATACGCAAGTAAGCCAAGTTTTTTTTTCCACGAAGATCATATTTTGCGCAAGTACACTAGCCTGTTTACGAGTATCCGCTTAAACGAGTCAAAAGTTTTCATTAGCGAGTCGCGCAAATTTTTATCTCTGCGCGAGCTTTTTTTGCACTTTTGGGCTATCGATGATTTGCGCGCGGAGCAAAAAGCAAAAGAGAGGGGATAAATTGAAATCGTTACCAAGCTCCGCAAACGCGTTATAGAACCAACAAGAGGGACAAAAAAGCTATATAGCTATGGAGGGATGCTACACGTCGCGAAATGAGTGCCGAGCAAATATAGGCGAACGAATTGTTTTTGCTGCTGATTGCTAGGCCTGCCTCCTCTACACCCCTCGATGTTTTTTTTCGTTGCTCTCGTGCATATAGCTCCGGCCGAGCGAGCCTTTAGCCGGTCTTAATATATATCCTATGTATCGTGCGGCGGTGACATCGGGTGTCCAAGTTGATTGCTCGGTGGAGAGCGGCAGCAATGTCCTGATGACATTTGCACTTCAAAGCGCCTCGTCGTCGCTCGATTTCCTATGGCAAAATCGAATATATGAATTGTGCATCCCGGCCTTGCTATGCTATGCTACGCTATGAGCGGTTTGCGATCCAAAGCCTTTTGTAATCGATGACAGCTATATGACTACGAGCAGACGAGGGAAATATCGAGATTATGCGCGGCTGACTTTGGCAATGGCAACTTTGACCCGCGCACACAAAGTAATTGAGATACACCGATGAAAATTCGCTAAAAATAAAAAAAGGATGGAGATGCGTAAATTGAAATATTCCCTGCGATAACTCGATATGACAGTCGCGAAAATGGACGTGGCTCGAGGGGGGCTGGCCCGGCGAAAAGTTAGTCGCAGCGACTGCAGGGATCCAGCCGAAAGAGGAAGCAGCGATAAAGTTCGTCGGGGAGAGCTCCGATTAAGCCGAGATGCCTTGGAGCCGGCCAAGTCAATCTTCGCGCGGGGGCCACCTGCAAAAAGGCCGCTAGGTACCTCTGCTGCATCCAGTTATCGCGCATTAGCGAGTCGACCGTTGCGATTTGATATTTCGTTTCCTGCGCGCGTCGTACTGTATATATAGACGGCCTTGGACGATCACCGGTTGGCTAGTTGGCAATTGTCAAAATCACTCACGAGCTCCCTCCTCCGCCTAACACTGCGAATATGTGCAACGTTCGGAATTTCATTTGTTGCACGTCGTAATTCGCGAGCACTGCTGCTGCAACGCTAACTGCTCCGCGTTAGTGAGTGAGTGCGTAGGTATACGCACGTATAAATACAGAGTCGAGAGTGCAGGGCGCGAATTCATCAGTACCCCATTACGTTCCAATCGAGGCCCTTGATTAACGGCACGATTGGTCCGTTAATTGATTGCCTAGAGTAGCGCGCGATTATAACACAGTGCACTCGACTGCTGCACGCGCCGCCGTCGTGCGCTTGTGCGTCGTGTGCCGCGCGCGCCTTGCAGTCCGTGTGTAATGGTAGTTGCAGCCTCGCCGACACGGGAAATCAAGACGAGATGGATTCGCTCGCCCCCTGCTGCGCCGAGTCGGATCTTCCGTTTCATTCTTCTTTCGACACCTCGACGTTGACACATATATTTTTATCAATCAACGCTTGTTCGTATATTCGTAAGTGACGAGAGCCATTGAATAATGGCTGTTGGACGCTTACGACTTTCCAAAAAATACCTGCTTTCTTACGCGCGTTATCTACTTTCGGTCGATGAATTCCGTGGTGAACAAAACATTTTTCTTTAAAAGTCCATCAAAAGTCGCGATGAGTAATTATGACGATTCTCAAAACTGATTAACGAAATGTTGTCACCTCGCTTTTGACGCTATATTTTTCAGAAGTATTTAATACGATAAGAGCTCGGTGGTCTTAAATGCCAATAAAGCTATAAGAAATCGAATTCGCTTGGCCTTCCAGACGATTTAGTCTCAAAATGGCCATAAAATGATCTCAAATTGACCTTGCGACAGTTCAATGTCTTTTAAATTTTGAACTCATTGACCTCAAAATAACAAGGAATTATAGTTCAACTTTCAAGGTGCTCTACAATATCGATGAATAAACTGACATTTTTACATTTGTAAATAAAATTGAGTGTCAATTTTAATGAAATCAAAATGACGCAGAAATAAAAATATGAACAAAAGGAAAAATGTAAATGAAAAATTGATAAAAAACGAATAAACTTTTTGGATAAAGAAGTGGAATGATTCTCAGCAGCGGGTAAAATAGTCGGTGCTGCCCCTCAGCCGCGAGCGCTCGAAGCTTCGGCTAGGGGGATGTTACCCGCCGCACAGTCGGTAAATAAACGTCCCCCTGTCGAGCATTATCGGGCCTGCACAAGCGGGTTCGCTACCTTTTCGGTAGATTCTTGGAAAAGAAAATCGATATTTTGTTCGCGCGCATGTATTTGGTGTATATGAGTTTGAATTCATCGCATGACAGGTGAAATTATGATGAGTTACCCATAGAGCAATAATTAGAATTACCGTATTTGTCGGGCGAAATGTGGGAAGTGGAGTTTCGCGAATCGCGTTAGAAAGGAATTAGTTGGTGCGTTGGGGAACTCGGTATCAGCGATCGGGATAGTAATCACTGATTCGCGTGTTTTGCGCGCGTATGCAGCTGGATCAAACATATGCACAGACACACTTAAACGAGTAATACAATTGACGTGTCATAAATTGAGCGTAAAAACAGCTACATGTACAAAAGCGGCGAATTCGTTTGAGGGGTGAACACTAGACTATACGTGGCTCAATAGTGTGGCGGCGACGGCGGGGCCGAACAAGTAGAAGAAGAAGAAAATTAAATGGCGAATACAATTAGTAAATCAAAGCCCAGCATAATTCGAATACATACGTACACACATGCGGCATTTGCATATTTGCATACGGTTAGAGTCGGTTAGTGCATACGGGCTGAAAGTCGGGACGAACCCTCATTTATGATACGAGGCAAGTTTATAATGGCAACAACTGCCGAGGCTACGGTATGTCCTATCTGCCTGCGTATAATATAAGACCAAAGGCAGAGCTGCGCGAGCGGACGATAATCCAATCGCGTCCACTCTTTGCTCCACTCGGCTTCGCTATTGTTTATGCATATGCGCGACGCTATTATCATGTATTATAATACGTATATTCAAAATCAAAGGTCTGCGAGGTGCTTTTATATATTATCATTACGCCTTTTTTGAGGCACAATACGGCGCATATACTCGACGCGCGGTCATCCCCTACTTAAAAGCTCGACTCATCTTTCGCTGCTGCTGCTTTCTCGCTCTCGACGCACGCCTACACGTATCCTACACTTTTAGCCACTGCATATAATACGCTGTAGCTATTTACCGATTCGTTTCGCACGCTGCGTTTTTTATTGGACTTTATCGATTCGCATGCACGACCGAACTCTGAAACTTTAAGAGTTCAAGAGTCAAATCTGGCGATCCTCTAGGCCTACTCTCCTCCCTCGTAGCGAGTCCAACGAGCGTCAACGAGTATTTACATAAAAGACAAAAACGATGGCCTGTCCCGGCGCGCTAGATGAAATTCAATCAATCCGCGCGTGGCCATAGAGGTGCGACTCGTTTCTATTCTGACACGTGTGTGTGTGTGTGTGTGTGTGTGTGTGTGTGTGTGTGTGTGTGTGTGTCTAGCTCGGCGCGTTTTAGCGAGCTGGAAAAAGCTCCGGAACGCACTAGGTGCTGCCGACTATTTTTTGCGCAGCGAGAATTCGATTATAAGTAAGCGGAGAGAAATTTCGAATGCTTTTTGCCGTGCGCCGCGTCGTTTCGTTGTTTTCCTACGCTTTTTGTCTTTTTTGCCGAATGCGCGCAGCTGTCGAGTCGCGTTGTTGACACGCGAGCCTCGCGCCCCCGACGATCGACGACGCCACGACGTATATCCGAACCTTCGAACAACTATCGGGACGTCAGCGATATTAAAAAAGAGAGTGGATGCTAGAGCGCGATGTTCGTGATCGATGTAAATTGGCGCGGGCGAAAAAGCAGAAAGTCCGGATCGGTTCTGATGCATCGGTCGGAGCTTTTTACGGCTGCACCTCTAGACGACCAACAACAGCTCGGTAAAATCAGTGTATCAATAGGCATAAGAGAGCTTTTATATTATTATTACGTCGAGTGCAATGTATACAAGCGCGAGAAAATGTATAGTCAAAGAGAAGAGAGATAGGAGCGCGGCGTTTACTGATTTAACTCAAGCAGTCGATTCGCTCGCTACCTTATTTGACATTTGAAAGTCAAAACTGTGAAACAATCAAGAGGCAATAGAGCACGAGGGCGAGACGGGAGGAGACAACCGTCGACTTGAGGTTTGCTCGCCGAAAGAGACGGAGCATATAACTGCAGCAGCGCGCTAACTTTACCGATATCGAACTTGAGCCCGCGCATATAACCAAACCGCACCGAGCCACACATATACCGTCGCATATATATAACAGCTTCCAAGCTTTGACTGCGATGACTGCGGCAGCTATTGTTCGCAGTTGCTTAACCCGTGCAGTTATTGCAGTGTTATTTTCCACTTAGAACTCGCCTCTTTCGCCTCATCTTTTTCTGCCCACCAGCTCTTGATTTTTATATATACCTCGGAATGGCAAAGAATCCAAAGTTCGGGGGGCATGGCTTTATACGTCACCCCTCGGTCGGGGCGCGCCGATGTGCTTTATATACCCCGCTCCGTTGTTGACTCTCGTGTGTATACAAAAATAGCGGCCGACTTTTTTTTTTATTTTCAGTCGGGCGCGCGCGCGCAGCGAGTTTCGCGCGATTACATGCAAATTTCATTCTCTCTATGTTCGAATGTTTTTTAAACGCCAGAAGCGACGCACACGGCGCGTATAGGTACGCACGGACAAATTGCATTTTTCATTCGGACTTTTTTGACGCTCATGGAATTATTATATATAAACTTAATGGGTGCCCCGCGCGCGAGTCGTTGTGCTGCTGCTGCTGCAGCAAGAGGGGCAGGGACGAGGAGGAGGCACCCGCGTATATGCAGCAACGGCAGCCCGGCTATAACTCGTTTATACGCAGCAACTGCGTGCGATATTTTTCGGACCCGAACTTTTTTGCATATCAAAGAAAGAGAGAGAGAGATCGAACGTGCGAGAGAGTGCACCGGAAAAATCACGCGACCTTACGCGGGCAAGCAATTATTACAATTTTTCTTCTTCATTGATCTGTTCTTTTGATTTAATAATTTGGACTTTTTTTCCCTCAACTCCAAACCTTTGCAGAAATGCTCGACATTATACGGTTAATTTTTGGCCAATTGAAACATTTTTTTTAAATATAAATTTTTCCATGATTATAATGAAAGCAGAGCAGTCAAGCTTTAATTTGAGACCAAGATCGTAGCAATTTATCGATATTATGAAAGTTACAGACGCAAAATAAAAAGATGTACTTTTGTTTTTCATAGAGTTAGGTATGTACCCAGAATACAGTGTACTCTCTGCAGCCCTCTTTTTATCATCTTCAATCCATCAATAAAAGTTTTACTTAGTTTACATTAGTGGTCATAAATAAAAAAAAACATTTTTCGTTGAGGGAGCTCTTTGCCAATAAATTGGCAGAAATTTTAATTTTTTAAAGCGATATAGAAAAGATGCAACCTTAAAATGACACTTGGCACCAGAAAATATGGCAGATGTACTTATCGTCGCTAGTTCAATTGTCAGTCAATCTTTCATCGTTAGTAAAGTTCGGTGCCTTGTCGCAGCATAATTTGCTCCACTATCTTGTAGTTTGTCGGGTAACCAATCATGTTTCGGTTACTTCGGTTACTGGAGTTTTTGTCGGGTAACCGACCATGTGTCGGTTACTTCGGTTACTCGAGTTTTTTTCAGGTAACCGACCATGCTTCGTTTACTTCGGTTACTTCGGTAACTTCGGTTACTTCGGTTACTTCGGTAACTTCGGTTACTTCGGTTACTTCGGTAACTTCGGTTACTCGAGTTTTTTCAGGTAACCGACCATGTTTTGGTTACTTCGGTTACTTCGGTTAATCGAGTTTTTGTCGGGTAACCAACCATGTGTCGGATACTTCGGTTACTCGAATTTTTTTCAGGTAACCGACCATGTTTTCGGTTACTTCGGTTACTCGAATTTTTTTCAGGTAACCGACCAATTTTCGATTACTTCGGTTACTTCGGTTACTCGAGTTTTTTTTAGGTAACCGACCATGTTTCGTTTACTTCGGTTACTCGAGTTTTTTTCAGGTAACCGACGATGTTTCGGTTACTTCGGTTACTTCGGTTACTCGAGTTTTTATCGGGTAACCGACCAATTTTCGATTACTTCGGTTACTTCGGTTACTCGAGTTTTTTTTAGGTAACCGACCATGTTTCGTTTACTTCGGTTACTCGAGTTTTTTTCAGGTAACCGAACGATTTTCGGTTACTTCGATTACTTCGGTTACTTCGGTTAGTTCGGTTACTTCGGTTACTCGAGTTTTTTTCAGGTAACCGACCGATTTACGGTTACTTCGGTTACTTCGGTTAGTTCGGTTACTCGAGTTTTTTTCAGGTAACCGACCAATTTTCGATTACTTCGGTTACTTCGGTTACTTCGGTTAATCGAGTTTTTGTCAGGTAACCAACCATGTGTCGGATACTTCGGTTACTCGAGTTTTTTTCAGGTAACCGACCGATTTACGGTTACTTCGGTTACTTCGGTTACTTCGGTTACTTCGGTTACTTCGGTTACTTCGGTTACTCGAGTTTTTTTCAGGTAACCGACCGATTTACGGTTACTTTGGTTACTCGAATTTTTTTTCAGGTAACCGACCAATTTTCGAT
>CACVKI010145540.1:65425-87156 GCA_902732785.1 Trichogramma evanescens | reverse complement strand
TTACTTTGGTTACTCGAATTTTTTTTCAGGTAACCGACCAATTTTCGATTACTTCGGTTACTTCGGTTACTCGAGTTTTTTTCAGGTAACCGACCGATTTTCGGTTATTCCGATTACTTCAGTTACTTCGGTTAGTTCGGGTTCTTCGGTTAGTTCAGATACTTCGGTTACTCGAGTTTTTTTCAGGTAACCGACCGATTTACGGTTACTTTGGTTACTCGAATTTTTTTTCAGGTAACCGACCAATTTTCGATTACTTCGGTTACTTCGGTTACTCGAGTTTTTTTCAGGTAACCGACCATGTTTTGTTTACTTTGGTTACTCGAGTTTTTTTCAGGTAACCGACGATGTTTCGGTTACTTCGGTTACTTCGGTTACTCGAGTTTTTGTCGGGTAACCGACCATGTGTCGGTTACTTCGGTTACTCGAGTTTTTTTCAGGTAACCAACCATGTTTCGGTTATTTCGGTTACTCGAGTTTTTTTCAGGTAACCGACCATGTTTCGGTTACTTCGGTACTTTGGTTACTCGAGTTTTTGTCGGGTAACCGACCATGGGTCGGTTACTTCGGTTACTCGAGTTTTTTTCAGGTAGCCGACCATGTTTCGGTTACTTCGGTACTTTGGTTACTCGAGTTTTTGTCGGGTAACCGTCCATGCTCTCGGTTACTTCGGTTACTCGAGTTTTTTTTCAGGTAACCGAGTTTTGTCGGGTAACCGACGTTTTTTCGGTTACTCGAGTTTTTTTTGGGTATTCGAATTTTTTTTCAATTTCGCTGGTGCTAGCAGACCAGACTGTCTCAAAAATCGAATATTTCATTGTATTTGGTAATAAACTCTTTGAATTTCGAGTCCTTTCTTGATTTTTTTTATACCGTACATCCGTAATTTATTAGCAGGGTCTGGCCAATAATTTTGGAAAATCGAGTTATAGTTAATCGACGAATCAAATATTTTGTATTTGCTTAAGCTTTCTATTATCTGGTCAAAGTCGTGAATAATCGGTATCGGTAAGCAACTTTTTGCTGCAATTTCAAGTTTGAATGTTTAAATCGCTACAACATACATCTGGTTACACAAACTTGAAGTATTATTGTATTAAATTGGTTGAAAACTGGTCTGAACTTTTTGAAACAATTATAAATTGACATTTTTTATTCATCTGAAATAGGATTAACATTTTTAATATATTTTTATTAGAAAAATCACCAAAAAAAGTAAATTAATGGTGACGTATTTAAAAACATTGTAATAAGTAATTTTTCATTCTTCAGACCATCATTGCCATTGAGCATATCTAGCCGGGCAACATTTGTCAAGCTAGCTAAAATTGATGCGCAGAAGTAGCCTCGCTCTTTTTACTCAAATTATCTCTCGACTTTAAAATCAAACGATTTGGAAAAAGTAAAGTCGAGTGCAGAAACATTGTTGTACGATTATAAAAAAATTGACCAAAATTTGGAGCTTTGAAAGTAAGCGCGTGCAGCTGGCCGGGGGCTGCATTCGGAGCCAACGAGTTAAAGTAGATTTGATCTGTGCTCGCACAGGCCAGGGGTTGCCAGAACAAACGATGCTCAGCGCGTCTACTCAATGAATTTCATCCGTAGGTCGGCATACACTGGCCGTAAACATAGTTTGGATACGCCAACTGTATAAGCCTATTATCACGAGCACGTGAGTAATTTCGAAAACGATGAACACATGCGCGCGATACGTACGTGTATGTAGGCGGCGGTTATCATCATCATAGCGAGTACTCCGGCGTGGAAAAACATTTTCCGGCTGCGTGTACTTGGCTCACTTGCAGCTGCTGCTGCCTTTTGCTTGCGCGCGTTCGTATATATAATTCACTTGTATTTTGCCCAACAATTTTGTTAGCGCTATTTATGAAACTCTCATTAAAGGCCGGATTGAAAAGCAGCAGATACACAACTCATAAACAAGCGGACACTTTGCGCGCTCATACATCTCTCTCTCTCTCTGCGTGCGTGCATATATGTGCGGGCGATGATATAATCTCGCTTACTTTTTGACTCGGCTCTTGCTTGCTTGCGTGCATACACCTGCAAAAATGATCAAAGTTCCGCAGCAGCAGCAGCAGCAAACAAGCAGACCGAATCAGCGTTTAAATGTCATCAGAGTGACATTTGTCCGTGGGAGCTTTTATAAACGTCCGTCAATGATGATGGGCAAATGCGCGCAAACGGCACACCCTCGCACTACAGAGAGAAAACAGTTATCTGCAAATCCACGAGCAATTTTCCTCGTTAACCAACTACGAAAATTTGTTATCATAAAACCACGTCGAGAGCAGCAGCGTCTCTCGAATTACGAGCTTCGTATAAAGGAGTGCGAAACTCGGCTATTGCATTTTTATTGAACTGGAATTTCGCTACATTTTTGACTCAATTCTCCTGGCAGCGAGCGGAGGAATTTTTATTTTCTTTGACGGTACATAGAAAATGTTCTTGAAATACATACATAGAAAGGCTTCGAGAGCATGTCCACCGAGCGGTATAATTAGAGGGGAATGGAATAGATACCATCTGAATGCAGGCAAATAGAAGAAGGAAAAAGAGAAAGAAAGTAAAATAGCACTTTGGTGGGTGTGCAGCATTAGCGTACGCGCGAGTGGAGCGCGAGTGCGAAGAAGACACCGCAAAGAAGCGCGAAACAGGATTAGGCGGAAGAATAGAATCGCCCGTGAACAAATGAGCCGCGAAAAACGAAAGATGTGCTGCGCGCGTTTATATGGATAGCTCTGTAGCTTAATGGAGATATACGTGGAGAAAGCGGATGTACAAGTGCCGAAAAGCAGAGGCCATTGTCAAAGTCCGAATGCTGCTGCTGCTGCTGCTGCTGCTAATAATGACGAAAACTCCCGCGCCTACTCTTGTGCCATTATACATTTGTCGAACGGTACAATCCGACAAGAAGAAGAAGTAGAAGTAGAGGAGAGAAAGAGAAGCTGTAGGGATTTTTTTCCGTTGTCGCGCGCTCGAGTGGGGCCGTACTCACTCCGCACACATGCATAACACCTTGGATCGCTAGAGCCACGGCGTTACTTCTGACGCCTCTCCTACACACGTCGTAGCTTTCGTGCAAATTTGCTTCGTTTGCCGCGTATTGTCAGCGGCTTAGTAACCAGCCTAGAGTATCTATCGGCCCCTGAGACGCTTGAAGTTTACCGGCTGAGATGCAGCGCGCCTATGCGACAATCGATCTTTTTTCTTTTTTCTTGCCGTAGGTGACTGATTTATGCAGCTTGATTTATGCTCGGGTGCGCAGATTGGCTTTTCACATTGCATTGAAACTCATTTGGCGTTGACGGTGCGATCGTTATCAGCCAAGAAGCATTAAGTAGCCGACGAGTGGACGCGCACAGCTATACTTTTCGCGGAATACGTCTTTGCCGATGGTCCGATATCGCGTATTGTTGCGATTCTTCGCTCCCATCCCTCTCGAACTTTTAAATTATAGAAAAGAGCGAAAAAATGCGCAAATAAATGCTTTATCAGGCCCAATCCACTTATTTCACCCCAACACCGCCACCTCGAAAAAAGTGTCAGAAAAGCAGAAGACGTATGTTACGCGTCGCGTTGTAGCATTTCTTTCCCATCTATATTCGGACTTGGTTAGCTCACCGAATCAGGGAAAGATTTTCGGGACGAGAAGCGAATATTAAGTTGACAAGGGCAAATAGAGAGAAATCTACGCGTCCTTTCTATCGGCAATAACAATGATCGATATAATATATAATGGCATTGGCGCGTCGCGTCGCTGATCGCGCGCTGTGTGCAACTCCCACGACAGTTAGAAATAGCCCGCGGAGTTAATATGGCCTATGCGGTGCAGCGACGATCGTCGGTAATTAAATCAAATGCGAGAGAGCGAGAGCTCCGTATTAGGCACAGACGATTGAATACGACGGATCGCTAACTGGCGCAGCACACATACATACACGGAATATTGTCAACAGATTCGAACACGACACGAGCTTTCCCATGGCCTGTTTCACGACACACACGCACGGTAGGTATTATACACATTATAGTGCGTCGTTCTCACCGATCATTCGCTGCTGCGCCCCCGAAACTAGCTACCCCCTTGCTCATCGCTCTGCAAACAAACTATTGCTCATTTGATCTATCGACGGACGACGACGCATCGGCAATGTCCATTCTGTATAGTATGTTGTTCGAGGCAAATCTTTCTGTTTTTGCTGACCATCATCCGTGTAATCGGTCACCTTCCACTTCTCTTTCCTTAGAACAACCCTCCAACCAACGAGTAGCGACTTTTTCCAAAATAACCAAATCTTTATTCTTAAACAGTTTAATTGCCATTAAACTGGCTGTAATTTCATCGCTAGTTGACATTCCTCTGTCCACTCTCACCAGCTTCAGTAATCCGAGCCACTCATATATTTCATGTATTATTCATTGTTTGTATTTACTTATTAGATTGTTTAAGACCTCAATATCCGAGAACCATAAATATAATTGTATTTATCAAAAACATTTCAATTGTATGTGCTTTGATTTGCCCTCTGAATAAGGACAAAAATTAAATCTAAACACCGTGCTTTTAATTAAAAATTTCGCAATTCTGATAATAAAATTAGCATAACGTAAATGTAATAATTGCCGAAAGGATGAGTTGGAGCGACAAGTGGAAGAACAAGGGAGATAAATTCTTTTGCAGCTGGCAATTCGACGATGAAGAAGCTTCAACGGCTACGATATCGTATGTCCGAAATTTGCCTAGCGCAGAGACTTTGGCAAACGAAGCTGCGAGTCAGGACGTAGAGCTAGTATATATGCGGACAACGTCGAACTGGCCTGGCCGAGCCAGCCTGCCCCAAGATATTAGGGTACATTAAATCGCTATAAAGAGCATATTACGAGGTGCGTTCACGAAGGGGGGCGACCGTCGCTCGGTCGGTCGTTGCTGTCTGGCTTGCTGCAGCCCCTCGAGGGGCTAGTTCAGGCGCTCGTAATTGTTTTGGCCTGGCTCGCGCGCATATCAAAGCTCGATTCGGATAGACTCATAATAGAGGAGAGCGCGTCGTGTTTTTACCTGTGCGTCCGCAGCGCAGCACCCCCATGCAGTTTGCAGTGTTTTTTACTTTGTGCACCGCGTACAGGACACTGCGCGCATTATCCCGAGCGAGCGTCAACTGCTGGATGTGCTGCTTGGCTCATTAGAAAATGGCTCGTTTTAATGGCTCGTGTCGGGTCGCGCGCAACAACGTATTATTTAACGTAAAACTAAAGCTTAACTGCAGAACGCGACGCAGTTTATTTTTCCCGCCAGCTGGTACGTACTTCGAGCTACATTACACTTTCATCAGGCGTACAGCTAGGTACAACGCGCGACCGAGTTAAGGCCTGTGTTTTGCCTAATTTTGCACTCCGCAGTGAAAAAAGCTCGTGAAAAATGTCCATGGCCCTCTTGGTGAGTCCAGGCGGCGCAATTGCAATAACGCACGAAACGAATAAGCTAAACTTGATCCTCGGGGATGGTCGTCGCGCGCACAGCGAATCGAGAAGAGAGCTCGAGTCGCGATGGAGCGTCAAAATGAAAAAGCCAAAGCGTGAATTCATCTTTTTCCGGATGAGCTGTCGTCGCGCGCGGATTAGCTCTGCGCCAGCCCAAGGCAATATATATTCAGCGGGTAAACATGCCCACACTGCATTACACGGTATATATACGAAAACTGGCCTGCTATACAGAGTCAATTGTATATAAGGGGGGGAGGGGGGTTAAAACAACGAGTGTCGAGCTGCGATCGCGTCCAAAGTCACTATATATAATATAACGGGTGAGTTTTCGCAATGATCGCTCGAGCGCACTCGAATCGAAGCGAGCGCAACGAGTGAAAAGAGAGCAAAAGCGAGATGAGCACCGAATACAAAAAGCCCGAGAGAGGGGGAGCAACTTGTAAGTAATAAAGAGATTTAAAGTCGGTTCGGTGTGGCTCGAGGTTTTGACGAGTAGTAGTGATGGCAATTACATATTGGCTATTAGCCGGGGCTCGGGCGTGCTCGAGCGCGCGATCAACTGCGACTCGAAGCAATAGTCGAGAGCATATATCACGTATTAAATGGCGAAATATTGTATGCACACAGTATATACTGGTATAGTGGAGCTGAGCGAGTTGGCAAGTTGCTATTGAACCGATTTTGAGCAAATATCGCCGCTGGAAGAAGGAGAGCTGCTCCTCCCCGAGAAGCCAGCCACCGCTTGCAGAACTGAGCGCGGCTTTGTATACAGTAGCAGCTACTAGCAGCAGCACTTGCCTGCGCGCGTGGGAGTGAGTGAGTTAGAGAAAGAGAGTCGTAGTAGCAGTCGTATATAGTATATACACGCCCCAAGCCCTTCGGCAAATTTCATAACCGAACTTGTCGTATTTGCCGAGATTATTTCAATATATTCGACTATGGCAGGGCCGCCGCGCCGCGCCAAGAGAGCGAGTAACCTGCGCCCGAATCGTCGCTACCTCGCGCGCAAGCTCAAATCTGTTTGCCAAAGTGCGCGACGCCGTGCGGAGTTTCAATGTCTCTGATGCTGCTATGCATGCGAGCCAACGAGAGAAGAAGGAGGAGGAGAGACTTTATATGAGCTACAGCCACGCGTCGACACATCTACTCAATGTCTTTTTCCGTGTTCTCGCGCAGCTAATCTCCAGCTATACGTATATTAACGAGCTGACGGATGCCAATAATAACTACTAGAGAAATCAACGTTGAACCACAAAAGCAGACCCCGAGCAAAACCATTTTTCCCATCAATATCCATTAATGGCTTAGACAATGCGTTAGGAAATTTTCACACCGCTATATCGAGTGTACATCGTCGGTATATAATATAATATTCCACAAAGACGCGCGAGAAAGAGTGTAAAGTAGAAATATCGCCGGAGCAAACAAATATTTATTGTCGAAACAGGGAGTATAGTAGCTGGGGGCTGAAGCGTAACAATATGCGAGCCCGATGAATGCCAATAAATGTCAATTTTCGCGGCAATTAGCTTTCCCAATGTAGGCCTATACAAGGAATAGATTTGTGTAGGAGGAAATGAATAAGAAGAAAAAATTTGGATGCTGGTCGCGTGTCAATGAGCTTCTCGGCTACTATATAGTATACGTGTGTATATGCATCATCGACTCGTGGCGTACATCGTCTTAAATAATAAACGGTTACGGGCACGGGACTTGGCTAATCAAATAAAAGTAGCTACGGGGATATTAGCTCGAGAGATGAGCAACGGAACGACATATAATATAGGCACGTGTCGCTTGCAGCGGCCCTTTTGCGCCTAGCTCCTGCAATGCCTAATGCTGCTTTATCAAGTCCAATATAATCATTCTCCGCATGCGTTACGACGACGACGACGTGATATGTGCTCAGCCAAGCGATATTCCGAATCAATTGAATAACAATGCCTCGTTCGTTAATGTATATGACGATGACTACTACTACCACAGCGACGATGCGAATTGCCAATAGAGGAAGAGAGGCAGCAATAATCAGCCGAGCTCGACCATCCTGACAACGTGTCGAAGCTGCCTTATTTATGCTATACACCACTATACATGTAGCCGAGCTGTATCGCGAAAATTGACTTGGAAAAGTTAACTCTCTCTCTCGATATGTATATAAGCATAATGGCGAGCCGAGCGCGTGTTATCAATTTCAATTTGCTGATTTTGCATAATGTGCTATATGCGCGAGTCGACCCTCCTCCTACTCTCCATCGGCGGCAGCGTCATTATCATAGCACGGTAAACGCGTGCTCCGAATTTTCAAATACCTTTCTCTCTCGCTCGTCGCGCGCGCGCGGCTGCCTGATGAGCTATTATGCTTATGTGTCGCTCGTATCGCTTTGAATTGATTGCGCCCCGGGCGCATAACTGGCACTCGCGCGGCGCATTATATCCAGTGGAAAAGTTTGTTTTCCCGCGCAGCGTACACGTGTGAGTAAAAAGCGACTGCTAGCCGTGGCTCGAATGTAAAATTACCGTATATCCGCAAAGGATTCGAATGGGCGAAATTTTCGTACGACCATTAGCTCTGTCCATCGCGCGAGCTTTTCCAGTTATTTCGATCGATTCTCGCTGTGTGCATTGGACGGATTAGCGAGTTTTGTTGGCCCGCTGAATGGCGCGCCGATTGCGCTCCTCCGTACATGTACCAAGTAGTATACGAGCAATTAAAGTAAATTAAATTCGACACTCGCTCGATCGGATACGATGAAAGAAAAGCCATTGTAATTGCTCCTTTCAAAGCCGCGCCACTTACGAATCCGGCGCAAGCGTGACACGTACAAAAAGGCCTGCCATTATACTAGTTTTAGTCGTCATCCCTTTCCTCTCTCTCTCTGCTTCTTCTTTGGTACTTGCGCGACTCGACGAATACAAGTACCCACACCCGCGCGCGCATATATGCATGGCCACATTCATACACGAGATTCGAGGATCGCAATCAGCATCATATATTAGCGTTTAGGTGCACGACGACGACGATTCTCGACTATTATACGCGAGCGCGTGATAAATGCGCCCGCGCGCCAATGCAGCTGTGTACGATATTAAGCTCGCGCATACACTAAAACGAGACGTATACGAGCTACCACGCGCGAGCAATTAGAAAACTTAATCCTCTCGTTATAATGTGTCAGACGCGACGAGGCAAGCGCGCGGATGACTACTCTCGCGATCTCTGACGCGGCGCCGCGCTGAAAGACTAGAGAGAGAGAGAGCAAAGAGCCAAAGAAAAAAGGAGCAATGAAAGAAAGGAAAAAAAAGCTGTATACCATATACGGAGCTGCATAAGGCGGATGGCAGTCGAGCCGTCTTTCCATTGTTTCAATTCGATTTAAAGTCAGAGAGAAAGAGAATATAATGGCACGAACGAGTTGAGGAGATGATGATGAATCGAAAGGGTGAGAATTAGGCAGCCGTATCGCGCTCATCGGCCGCCGAGCCGAGCGGAGGGAGAGAAAAAGATTACTGCTGCTGCCGAGCAGCCAAGAAGATTGGGAGCAATGAGCGGCTATTGTAATCGCGGCTCTATATTTGTTTCATTGAGGCAATATACAGCGCCGCATATTTCATCCCTCTGGCACACACACACACACACACACTTACTGCCAATTGTCTTGCGGTGATTATATTGAAAAAAAATTCAAATCCCTGAGCTATTCAATTCGAGCGTATCGATGTATTGATTAATTATTATGCTTGTTAAGAGTTCAAATACTTTATCGCGGCGTTCGAGACTTTAAGCGATCTGAAGAAAAATGCAAAAATATCGACTTCGACAAATCCTTGCCTCGAGTAAGTACAAGTGAATCAATTATGAAAAAATACAAAATCCACCATGAAAACCATTTTTGAGGTGAGACATTTTTAGGTACGTTGGTTAACTCGTAAACTTCGAGCGAATGCGACAAGTGTGTTAATCGTAAAAACATAGGAATATATAGGATCCACAAGGACTGAGACTGCGATAGGGCAGTGCTTATGACACTTTCAAGAGTCCGCTTGCTCGCTTCAGCTTACGTCCAAAATGCGCAATCACTGCTTCGCGCTCGTGACTTCGCTGAGATTTAACATCTTTAAAAAACATGTTTTTTATTGTCTTCTAATTAAATCATCTAGTTATACATTTTAAAACATTAATTTTTTCAAAATAATTTTAAGCCGTTTGTTGAAGAATTTCGTTGAAGTTTTACTTGTTGTAGCTGTTCTTACACGACTGCTCATTAATTTTAAAAAGGATTTATAATTTTTATTAGATTAATATTCCAAAATTTATGTTTTATTGTATCGAGATTTTTTCCGATCGAAGGTCCCATACTTGATTATATGAGCTTTTTGATTCCGTCAACAGATGGCGCATTGTAAACTCGCAAGTATCAAAAAATGTTTTAAAGGATATATATAATATCGATAATATACTTCCAACCAACCATAAGCTTACAATATTTTTATTTTTTACGAAATTACCATGGAATTCATAACTTCGATTGGCTTTTTTTCGGGCTGTCGATTCGTTGCTAAAATTTGCGACTGTCAATTTTCAAAGTTATTCACTTGCGAGCTCGTTTATAGAAGCATGCGTCTTACGCTTAAAAAGACGGGAATAATTAAAGAAAGGATTATTTTCCATTTTGATGCCTCGGAACAGTAGAGAAGGATTCGTGTCTCGTGGAGGTTGATTTTGCAAAGAGAGAGGGGACCTGTCGATCTCGTTTGCTCGTACAGTTATAACACGATCTCGAGGTATGAAAATCCAAAGTCGTGCGAGCGTGCAGAAACACTTCGCGCTCGACTTGCTGTCTTTTTTCGTTTCTGCTTTTTTTTCTTCTCGCCTTGGCTCTGTGCATAGTCGTACCGAGTTCGAGGCGCGTGTGTAATCACGTTTAAGCGAGTCCCCCTATTATTTTTCGTCCCTCTCATAACTGTACGCTTGCGTAATTGCCCTATGGCTACATCAAGTCGCTCGCTCGCATCAAGTCGCATGCGAAAATGGATACACGCAGATTTAACGAGATGCTGTTAGGTTTTCTCTAGTAGTTGGTAGTAATGGCCGCGCAGACTTGGGAAAAGTCGCGCTGAAAAAGCCTTTATCCAGACCAGCTGAGAGAGGGCAGCGTTTTAAAAAAGGTAAATGAGAGCTGATGGATATGTGAGAGCCTCGCGCAACACTGAATTATTCATGAGACTTTTATTGTGCGTAAACGAGCGCAGCAGCGTTAACCGAAGGGTAAGTAATGAAGATAATCGTTTACTTTTAACGGCGTGGCGCGCACCTAGCGTATCATGTGTATGCCTCCGCCTCTTCCCCCGAATATAACCAACCCGTGCTTGGCTCGTTCTTTTTTTTCACTCTTTTTTTTTGTTTACTCATCTAATAACCTTTTCTCGCGCAAAATTCTGCTTCTTTGATGAAATTTGTTTTCGTTTGATACAACGGCGATAGCGAGCTGGTTATACCTTCTCATTTCTCTCGTGTACGTAGCCCGATGGCTCGCGTGAGTTGCCAAGCTTTTTGCTCAAATAGGCGCGTTTCGCTCGAGCTCTGAATTATAATATGCTAATGTACATAATGTATTTTGAGCAGCTTATTATGAAGCTAGTCGAGCATCTGCTTCACGATCTGACATATTTATCCTGCTTTCATGGCTAATAATCCTTTTTTTATCATTAAATACTTATTTTCGTTAAAGAGCAATTTTAAAAACTGCGACTTGTTTTTATATGCTCGAAATACGAACAATACCTCAGCGGCGCGCAAAACAGCCAAAAGTTTTGGGGCATCATGTACACAATTCGGTCTGATTTTGTCACTTTATCGTCGGGACACGCTTACACTTCCTCAACCATCACTTTACGGGAGAGCCTGAGAAATTAACAATACGACAGGAAATTCCGGGATTAGGCGCACTGCTACATTAAAGACCAGATTTGAGACGCTGTCCACACTGGAGAGCACAGTGGATATCATAAACAACAACGACATCGTTCAATAGGTACTCATCGAGAGCAAAGTTGGTCGATCGCCAAGGAGTGCACACGATGTGTAAAAATGAATTTGTCGCTGCTTATTTTGATCCCAGCTGCAGAGCTAAGAGCTTCACCGTAGCTGCAGGATCGCCGAGACGCGTCAAAGGAAGCACGCGAGCACTCATTACTTTTCATGCGCTTCAGGAATACATAAAACGAGATCCAGGTCCGATCACTTGACTGTATTTATACGTTTCGCAGCTAATGGCATTTTTTTCGTCGATGCCTCGGAAATAATTTCCTGTTTGTGTTCGCGCGTATAGGAAGTACGTGCAATAGTTTGGAGCCTCCCGCGGCGCAGGCAGATGCGAATCGCCGCGCGTCCTTGCGACCGCACTCGTGTACGCACATAATGTGTACTCGACGCGTAGGCATATATACATAATACGAGGAGCGCAGCGGTGCATCGACAAGAGGCTTTTCTTTCTCTCTCTCCCGAGCTTATTGTCAAAAGTGTATATTATATGCGCGCACGCGACGTTGTGCTCATTCATAGCGCGTTGACCGACAGAAATGGCCGGGCGTCTTGGCCCGGAAAAATCATTGTCAAGGACTACTCGAAGGCTCGAGTACTCGAGTAGGAATCCTTGCTGAATGGGAGAGCGAGTAGCTACCGAAATGTTGCTCGAATATAAAAGAGAGCGACTCTCGCGTTCGATGAGATCGGTAGTATATATATATAGTCGAGGTGTGGCTATTAGTAACGATGATTTTGCGGCTACTTAAGGGCGAGACCAAGCGCGAAGATGGATTCGTCGAGTCGTGTCCCTTCTCCCTCTCGCCTACTCGCGCCGAGTATACGTTTCCTTTCACGAATTATTCATTCGGCCGACTCGTGTATATGCTACATAGCCAAGCGAGATGCGAGTTTATTAATGTTTGCCCGAGCTTTATTCAGTAGGTTTATATATGCTGCTGCTGCTAATGCGGTGCGCGGGAGCTCCGGCCATTTTTGTCAACTCGTTATAATATTTAGAGTGTCGTGCTGAGAAAGCCTCTTCTGCGAGCCGCGATATTAGATTTTTCGAGTGGACGCCTACCTATATATGTGTACGTACGCGTTCTCTCTTTCTCTCTCGAAACACGAGCACACGCGGGGGGCTTAGAGAGCGCCATACGATTATAATATAGGCAGTTTAAAAGGGTTTTTGCTACTACTACTACTCGTTTTGCCTTTTTACTCGGCTGCCCAACGCCTCTCTTGTACCGCAAAATATGGCTTTTAAGCGTTTTATACAATGAATCTATGCCAACGCGACTACTCATTGTTCCGTTGCTGAGCTGAACCTCGTGAACAAGACCGCGCAGCTACTGTAATACGAGATTTCCGCACATCTTCGAGGAAATACGTACGCGTCTTTTACAACGAGCCATTATTGCTAACGACATTTTCCACCTTCACAATGCAAATCTAATAGAAAGCCGCTTCCTAATCCTGTAAATGAGATTTACATACCTGCTATATGCTTCTATCTACTCTTTTTCTCTATTTACACGTAGTTTTGAACAAGTCATATTTTACCTCGACGATTCAATCAATGCGTAACTACGAACCTCGACTGTGCTTGTTTACTCGCAAGCTCTTGTTCAAATATTTATTTTCAACGCCAACTAAATTATGTCCTTAGCTCAATTACCCATCGATTTTACCACTGCAACAAATTGCATTTTAAATCTCTCGACCAACGACGCATTGGAATTGTTGCTGGTGAAAGTGAAATCCACATTTCGAGGCAGTCTCGATTCTTTTCTGTTCCATTTACATTGTATAAAATGTTTAATGGCATCCCCAATTGTAAAGCTTTGGCAGAAATAATTATCTATTACTTTTTCAAGTCTTTCGCAATATTACCAATAAAGTATGTTTTTGGCATACAATCGGATGGAAACATTAGTCGGCAAAAGTTTACTTCTTCGCAAGTAGGAATTTATTTCAATTTATTTCCTTTGTCGTTTATATTAGCGTCGTTCATTGTTGTAAGCTTCAGTCCTTCGGATAGATTAGCGAGGCGAAAATCTGAATTTTTTCTGATTTACTTATACATATCATTTGCAGTTTTAACGGCTTCCTCGGTTGTAATCATGCATTCGTTCAGACAAGAAAAATTTGTCAAGGTGCTCAATGAAACGATCGTGATAGATTCGAGCACAAGAAATCTGTCTTCGAGTGTAAATAATAGCTCATCCATGTCCAAGTTGATCGTGACGAGTTTTTTCGTATATTTATTAATTATCATACTCTGCGGTCTAATAATTTTTCATTTCCCAAATCCGTTCAGTAATTTTGTTAATATCGTTACTTTGTTCGGCAGCAATGGGATAAACAATTTTACTCTGCTTCAATTCAGCATATTTTTACACATCATAAATAATTCCATTCAGACAATAAATAACGAACTGTCTTTGTTAAATCTGAAAAGTATAAACAAGTATCAAAAATACGGCAAATCGTGCGAAACCAACATCAAAATGTATGCATTGCACCACTTGCTGAACATTTACTGCACGATAATTCGATGCTCGCGAGAAGCCGTAGATTATTTCGCACCCATGCTGCTTCTGTTGTACATGAATATTTTCATTTGGGCTACACTCAATTCTTCCCTTCTTGTGAGGGATCTTGTTAAATATCGAGACAAAGTAGATACCTTAAACATAACTTTTATTTGCTGCATCTTCATGTGGGAGCTTTTTACAATTTTGGCACTAAGCAGTTGCGCGAGTAAGATCACGCAAGAGGTACCGACGCTATTCCATTGTCCTATCTCAGGTATTGATGTGAATTTTTGAAATTTTAGAACGTCAAAACGAAGCGAATCGTTATCAAATTATTGAACGAGCACGGTGACAGGGAGCAAATCATTTGGAAACAGGTAAATATCTTATCGAAATTATGATAAATAATCTTGAAGCATTGTTATCATTTTTAGTTGAACAAATTTTCATACTATCTGGAGCATAACAAGATAGAATTGAGTGCGAAAGGTTACTTTTCACTGGGCCAATCTATGTTATTGGTGGTAAGTTACAACTTGTTTCCTTGCGTATGCTTATACATGAGGGAAAGTTTAATCATTGTCATAGACGAAAGATGATTTGTATTTGACAGATGCTGAGTACAATCGTCACGTACACCGCTGTAGCTTGCCAAATATAGAATATGTTGCACGAAACCAAATATTTGTAATTATCAATTGACGTAAGAAATTTCGTAATAGAGTTTTGTATATAAATTCCACGATCGAAGCTCGTTGAATGTTGCCGTTACATAATGAAACTTTTTTTTTCAAGTCGACGTTTATAAACGGACTCGGGGCTGGAAAATGTGAGCTGAAAAGTCATTCATACAGGAAATGGAAACGAAGGAATATGACATTATGTACCACGATGTACGCGAGGAGGTAAAAAAAGCAATATGATCCGGTCTGCGTCTCGGTACATAAGCTATGCTATTATGAAGAGGCCTGTACACACTATGCTCGCAATAAAAAATCGGCATCGTAAGCAATCTCGGGCGCAGGCCCGTAGAATCGATGCGGAAAACTCGCGTCATGTATGTCAACACGAGATAAGACCGTCGTGGCTGATCGCTTTAATACCCAATGATAATGTACCCCAAGAGTATCGATCGATTTTGTTCCGGCTCATAATCAAATCTCGAATATACCTTTTAATATTAGTCATGGCGTAGTCTGATTATTTGATCAAGAGATCGACACGAGGGTACAAACGACTGCGGATTATTACGAGTGGCTCTTATTATATTTAATATTGCAGTAAGTAATTTATGAGAAATGGCATCGCGTCAGCATTTGTGAGTCGGGCGCATTTCTATTATAAGGCAGGTCGCTCAGCATCAAGGAACGAGAGCGCAGTAAGTTTTGGCTCGCGTCGAGTTCTTTTGGCTCTTTCAAGTCCTCGATGAAGTATAGACGCTCATTGTATAGAGGCCCGAGTCTTTGTTTCGCACTTATACTCGTTCTCGGCTGCAAACCAGATTTCGATTCTCGCTCGCAACAAATGCATCGCACCTCGAAACAAATGGTCGAGGGCTTTCTTCAGGCGGCGTCCACTGACACCACCATCAGCAGTAAGTGCACGTAAGGGACTTTGACATTCGGTGCTGCTAACTTGAGACTAGCCAAAAATCCTTTCAATTAAGCAGCGTTTTACATTACATTTGTTAAAAAATATCGGATCATGCCAACAGGGCCGTTTCGATTAGACTTAGTTATCTGCGGCGATCAATACGTGTACGGACTTGAGTACGCAGTACATGACCGATATAATGATAAAACCTACTTATCTAAGGCACAATATCAATAAGTCAAATATTGACAGTAGAAAATGAGGAGAGGAGGATGCTCAGCTAGCTATTGTAATGAAATTTTTATTACATTTTCCAATGATTGTTCGCGTTATGTCGAGCAGATTAGCTGCTCTCAAAAATATAATACAACGAGTAAATTTCTTAATCATCGAACATTGAAATACGTAGCTCGTGTGTATGACGCGTGGGTGAAGAAAAGGGGAATGAATGGGACACGCGTCGCTACGGCAATTCAGAGAGATATGGGCACGTGATATCGACAAGCTGCTTCCTGTCCAACGGATATTTATTATATCTCGTAATTGCGGACGCGATCGCGAGTAGCCGCACGAGAGCTGCTTTGCTCGATTTTTTCTTCCGTAGCGATAAGCTCTCTCCGGGTTTGTATACAGGTCTTACGTTAAAAGGTATAGGTAGATCCTGCCAGAGAGACGAGAGAAAGAAGGATTTGTGTAATGAGAGACACGGCTTGGCGAGCAACGGACTATAGAGAGAGAGAGAAAAGAGTCGCTTTAAGAGGCTTTGCGAGCTAATCCTCTGCGAGTTTCGTTGTCCGTTACTCGGGCGTAATTGCTTTAATCAAAATAATTTTTAATCTTTGATCATTGGTTCATCATTTTATTAAATTGTCACGTAGGCCAGCTCGGAACAATGTGTAATAAAAACGGTGTGACGCTCGGAAATTATATTAGAACGTAACAGAAATTATAATTGCAAACTAATCGAAATTTATTGATTTGAGAAATATACTTTCGAGCTATTATTGTGTTGACGCAAGAAAATTCCTCAAATGTGTTATTCAGTCGAGAGTTTGTTATACCCATAAATAGACCTAATGTTTTATATGGCGAAAACTACAGCCGAACAAACATTCTGCACGTATGCAGTCGAGCGTGTGCATGTGTGGCATAGGGCAGCGTGGCTATATGCTCCTTGCCGGCGGACTCCCACGGTGCTCTGCGAGCCGTGCAGTGCATAACAGCGTCGGGCCAAACTCGGCGGCGCGCGAGCCCTTACACCTTTCTCCATACTTGCAGTATTTATTATAATAATACGACCTATCGCCTTGATCGAGTGGATTATTAGAGAGGCTCGGAAATAGCGTCGTAGTTTTTAGCGAAACTTATGCGAGCTGTCTGCGTGCGGCAGCCATTTACCCGGAGCCCTGCGATGTATGTTTTTTCTTTCTTTTTTTTTGCACGAAACCGGAAGCTTGATTTTGTTTCACTTTTGACGGGCGTAATTGCTCGCGCAGTTATACCGTTCCGTATACGCTTTTTATTTCGTTCTTTTTTTTTTTTGCACTGCCACCGCCCGTTTATTATGGCGCGACGTATATAAAACTTTGTGCTCCGCTTCATATTCATCTCGTTCGATCGATTATAATTGTGTCGACAAATGTGCAACGAAAGCCCATTTGTCGCTTATCGCCTCTCGCCGCCGCAGAAATCATACGCGTAGCGACGAGCGAATTTCATCGAGTTATCGGCTGAATAATTGATCAATCAAAGAAGAAAGAATAGAGGCTAAATGCAGTTTTTGACTTGGTACTCACTGATAAAAATACCATTCCGTTGCCATGAACGGGTCGGCTTCGGGAACATATTTTTGGAAGCAATCTGAACTTGTCACAAGTCACCAACTGTAACACTAAACACATAAACACACACGCACGCAGATACACGAGCGAGAAAGCTGGCTGTTGTCACTCACGTAAACACACTCAAGCTGCATAAAATGAGTGCAGTTGTATAAAGACGAACACATTATTGATACTTATATACATAAACGTGCGCGAGCCGCATTAAACGAACAACTATAAAATAAACTATCTTCTTTTAGATATATACTGATGCTCGAACGCACTCGCACTTGAACAGAAACTTTGTAGGTTTGAAAGACGTTATATGCGAAAGACGTTCACGAAAGACGTTATGTGTTGAGATTCGATGTCTGCTTACTTACTGGCTATTCGACTGCACGCAAAACTAAGCTTCTGTCGCGTATCGCGCATTGGTTAAAAATAATATTTCTGCAGTAACGTCTCACGAACCTAAAACATGTATTAGTATACATCTATGATAAAACTGCTCATCGCACGCAGTCTGCTCGCACGCGTACTTATGTGTGGGTGTTTGTGTGTGTAGTGTAGAAGTTGAAAGGGTTGAGACTTGTGATAACCTCAAATTGACCCTCAAGACTGCTCGTAGTAACGACTTGAATTCAGTTCGCCCGTTTATCAGTGCTGCCTCGGAATCGGTGAGTCAAAAAAGTTCGTTGTTACACTGTTGTCGTTGGCTCGAGTCGTCCAGTCTATTGGGTGCATGTTTCTGCGATGAGAAAAACATTCGTAGCTCGGACAAA
Organism: Trichogramma evanescens; assembly: GCA_902732785.1. Classification (NCBI taxonomy): domain Eukaryota; kingdom Metazoa; phylum Arthropoda; class Insecta; order Hymenoptera; family Trichogrammatidae; genus Trichogramma; species Trichogramma evanescens. Next base: position 68,891 of record CACVKI010145540.1, on the reverse strand, counting down.
GGATCGGAAGAATAATATTTTGGTATAAAAGTGGCCGAAAAAGTGCGCCTACGAATTAAAGTCTGGCAATTGAATAGCGCCGCAATGATGTGGCAGCAATAGCTCGTCGATTCCCATCCTACGTACTACATATTACATCGTAGCAGGCTCAAAAAGTCCAGCTCTTGCAATCGTGAAATGTATATACACGAAGAAATAAAAAGCTCGACTGCGTAGCGACAATCGCGGAATTACATATAGCTACGAGGCCAGAGGCCCAAAGTCGCTGAAATCCGAAAAGCGAGAAGAAATTTTCTCGCTCGATAAATTGCGAGAGAAGTGCAGCGGTGGCTATTATGTGCCTACAGGTATAACATAGCATATACAGGTAGCAATTGCTCGAGGAGCTCATCGGGTGGGGGTATATCGGTTCGCGCGTCGAATCTATTGTGCCCCACGCTCCATCGACGACGACGAGCGAGAGAAAAGCCGGGGATACAGGGGGTTGTTACTTGTTACTCTACCATACGTGTGCGTGCGTGTATGCGTTGTGTGCTGCTGCGCGCCTATATCGTCACGGCCGAGTGCGCCGCTTTGATGCTGCGATTTGATTCGGAACTTGCTTCCTAATGGCCTTAATCAAGTGTAGCAGCATATAATACGAATGTACTAGTGCGCACATACGCGCACATTTCGGCTTTTCGAGCTAATATCGCTAATTTTTGCTCTACCTTCGTAAGAGTACAGTAGGATTAACAACGTGTGAATCTTACTTGAGGCTACACCTTGCGCGACGACCGAGCCATAAGTATTCGTGTGCATGGGAATGTTTCGTTTCTTCATATTAAAAACTGCCTGCCCCCAAAGACCGCGAGTAATCAGTAAACATACGTACACCTTTGTCCGCCTTTGTCCGCCGCTATGCGTATTAGCGATAAACATTGCGTGATCGGACATTGTTGTTCGTCAGCAGGCCGAGCGACGGAGAGCCTGAGAAATAATCAATTTTTGATAAGCGGAATTGCAGCATTACTCTCGCTTCGATTGATGAGAGGTCTTGGGAGGATCGAGCGACATAGGAACGTTGCTACACACCAATAAGTTTCACCGGCTAATTGCGCTCGAATTCGACTTGGATTCGATTTCGAGCAATTTCCAACCTCTTTGTGTGGATCAAGAAAAAAGAAATGCTATATAAGAAAAAAAAGTACACGAGATTCATTTGAATGCAAGCAAGTTTGTATATATAGTTGCGAGCTGCAGCCAAGAAGAAAAAGAACTAAAAAGTGCATTGTGAAACGTATAAATTTGTCGTATACCGCGGTGTCGAGTGGGGCTGCTAAAAAGCCGCATTAAGCCGCAAGTAAGTAAGTCGCATACGTGCTTATACATAGTATAGGAGACGTTTCAGTCGCAACGGGAGCTGACAGAGACGCTCCAAGAAAATATAAGTAGAGTCGCCCCCAAATTGTCACTGTCATCATCTGCACGACGATGATTGCTGCGATTATACGCGAGTCGGAGGGGGAGGGAGGCCACTACTTGTACGATCTCGCGCGACTCGCGATACTAATAGTCGCATGCGCGTGACAAAAAAAAACGATAATTAGCATGGATGCGGTATATATGGTATATGAGGGGGAGGGCATGTGATGTGCCTAATGTTACTTATACGCGTCGCCGAGAGAAAACGAGACAAGACTCGAATCACTATTACGACTACTGCGCACATGCTAATTGGTGGCATTCACGCGCTTTACACGCGAAATTACGCGCGTCTGCAGCGACTCGCTGTGTACATTATGGCTGCATCTTTATACGGGAGGGGAATATTTTGCAGACTATCCTGTGATTCGAGCGACGATCGGCGATATGTAAAGACCCTCGACAGAAACCTCGAATAAAGGCATCGTGTGTGAGATCTGAAAAAGACGTAAATTTGGCCAAGGCGCGATTTTCCTCTTGCGAGCCGAACTTTCTGAACGTTCACCGGTTGGCATCGAGTAGCAAAGAAACTAGTAAAAAATAGATCGTCTACTTATCCGCAGGGCCGTATCGCTCGAGAATGTGCGCGAATATAATAAAACGGCTATATATGCGGCGGCTGCTGCGGTTGCTCCGCTGCAAATCGAGATCAGCTCGTGGTTGGCTGACTGGCGGGCGCAAATGGCCCGTCACAATGGGCACTAATGGATCTCAAGCAGTCGTGGGAGGCGCTGCTTTTAATCTAATAGTCCTTCTCGGCTGCTATATACAGCTTCTATATTCTCTCTCTCTCTCTCTCGCTCCCTCTCACTCAGCCTTCCTTCCGGAACTCGCCACTTGCACAAGCCCCCCTACCTCTCGGCGCAGCTCGTTTTGCACTTCTGCTCGTCTTTCCGTTGCTGCTGCTGCTGCTGCTGCTGCCACCCCACCGCCACTGCCACTGCTGCTGTGAATCATTCGCTGTATCTTCTCTGTATGTGACGATTTTATATACCGTATTCGATTGAATTAGCCAAAGTTGAAAGTCTCTTATGATATCGATAATAATGCAATCAGCCGCTTAATCCATCCGAAATGACTTTTTCCTATACTCGCCCGACTGCACTCGTCGTCGAAACTGCGAATAGTGCAGCAGCTACTCGAACTGTCCAAAATTTCCCAAGTCATTTCGAGTTGCAGAAGAGTCGGGGGGTGATCCTGGCCGACATCGCGTCGAGTGGCCGCCAAATACGAGGGGGAGGCTATATACCAGCAATTGCGAGCCCGAGCTTATGTGACAATTGAAAATCATGAAAGTCAATAAAGGCTGTTATTCGACAATAGCCAGGAACGCTCCATTTTTCACTCTGCCCCAATATAATATGCTCTTTTCTTCTCTATATATGATCGTTTGATGCGCAATTCCCAAAGTCATTATTATTATCCGATGATGGACGAACAAACAAGAACAGTAGAAAAACCTTCACCGATGCTTTTCATATACAATTTCTGCTCAATTAAATAATCCCCCGCTTCGATTCACCTTTTTTTTCTATCCAGCGTGATTTCATCGATACAGACTTAAATGCCACGAGCTATTGAATCGAATTCAAAGTTTTACTTTTACATATAGAATAATTTAATCCCTTTTATGAAATAATCATTACGGCAATTAAAATTGTAAAAGCGGTTTAAAGCGATTTTTAACGCTAATTGTTGATGCATTGAAAACAGATAATGTAGAGGGAATTTAAAATAAAAATATCGTTAAATAAATAACAAATTGAAATAACTTTTTCTAGGGCAAACTTTAAGATTAAAAATTGTACTAGTTCGGCCTTCTTTCAAAATTTCAACTTTTACGTCCTTTTTTCGATTTCTCAAATAAAAACTGAATAAAACAGTATTTCAAAACTTTTAGTATCGTAGAAAAATATTATTTAACGTCTATAATACGCGAATGTAAAAGAGGAATTTGCTTTGGAACGAGGAAAATGAAATTCAACTAGTATTTGTTTTTTTT